>WEIS01000228.1:1829-20788 GCA_013389965.1 Todus mexicanus | reverse complement strand
AAAAAAAACCTCCTCCCATCGAGGAGTTCTAATTTTCGTTATCGTTATTTTTGCGAGCAGGATGCCCAAGGTAAAATAGGATATATTAGAGAGCTCTAAATGCTTCAGAAAGGAAAAACATAAATGGCAGAATTGTGAGCGGTGAATCAAGGCATTCACAGTGAAGGCACGTACATTCCCTACCTTGCTAACTGCTTGCTGTGTAACTTGTCACATTGGTACCATGGCAGTTTCTCAAGTGTTAAAAACCCTCACTGAAAACATAGTTTTTGAATAAAAAGGTCTCTGAACAGTACTGCTCCTCTGGGACAACATAGACCAGAAGGCATGGGGACGAGGGACAACGTGTCCTCAGCTCCTCTGGAGCCTCAGAAGATACGCAGCCAGACCTGCCCTTTCAACAAAAAGCTGTTTTACCAAGCAAGGCTGCTCTCTGAAGACACCCAGCCACCCAAAACAAAACCCGGAGCCAAATGTTTTCTAGAAGAATGTTCTTTTCAAGGGTAAATTGCTTTTAAAAATAAACAGACGTTTAGCTGAAAGGCTGTCTGTAGTTTGGGTGCTCCCTGGGTTTGGTTGACCTCCTGGGGGTAACAGTTTGGATCTTTTTGGATTGAGGAGGGACTTGAATTCCTGTCAGTCTCTTCTTGGGCAAGTGCTCTCACATCAAAGGTCTTCAATACAAAACATAAGCTAATGCATTTTAAAAGTGCAGGTCTGGACAGCTGAGCTCTGGAGGATGGGCAGAAGTCAGAGTGTGATTGCAGCTGGTTAATGCCAGGACCTGAAGAGAGGCGAGGTTGTAGGGCTTGGCCTTCTGGGCAATTCATTCCTCTCCATGCGTGGTCCAGCGAGCCTGGGCCTCATGCTGGGCTTCACACCAATGGTCTGTCCCTGAAAAACAAGGAGGTGCAGTATCTGAGCTGTGCTGGACTACTTCTGCACTGAATCTGTCCCCAGATGTGCCTACTTTGGGGCATTATGTGTCAGAACTATTTATTCATTTTTCAAAAATGTGCTTTCCATATGGTTACTTGAGGATTGTTTGTCAAGAGACTAAAATATCTTTCATTTCAGTTCATTTAGTCCAGCAAGTCTCCCCACTGTAACTGTAACCCACTCTGCTGTCAGGGAATGTACTGGAGCTACCGCAGAGTTAGAGAACCAAAAAATATACATTTGAAGTGACAGCATGAAAAAAGTGAATGGGAGTGAAATATAATTAACTGAGGCAAGGACAAGTAGGTAAGTCTCCACAGTCATAATTTATGTGGGATATTGTTATAGTTATTACCATGCAATTTAACAGGAATACACCAGAGCAATTTTCGTATCTTAAAACATGCAGACGTACTCACATATATATGAGAAAAGTCTCAGAACTCAAATCATCCAAAATAATCAAGAAAGTTATTATCATAAACAGCACAATTAACACAGGGATCACAAGGGATGAGTCTCCATTTCTGATAATCTTAAGAGAAAATGAAAGCATTATTAAAACTTTAGTGTAGAAACGGGAGCTGCGTTCACATCTCTGCGCACATCACCAGCGCTCTCTAGTCTGTTAGTTTCTCCTCTACTGTCTCAGTGCCAGTCCCAGAATCAATGAAATGTGCAGATTTGAGATATCCTGAACCATCAGAGGACACATGTGGTACTGAAAACTGACTTTGCTAGTTTAAGTTGGTGGTTTACTTTGTTTTGTTTTAAATTTTAGCTGAAGTGGAGCAATATTCAATTACTAAGGAGGAAGAATGGACACTATGGGTACAAGCTTCTGGGGATTTGAAGCTGTAAAGAGGAAGATGGTGCTTGATGGTGGTCTGTGCTGCCATCCATAATTTACAGGCTTCTTTCCAATGCTGCTGTCGATACAGTATTGCTCTTATCAGCTGTATAAATAATTTCTACCAGTAACATGAAACACAGTGTTACCATTTCAACAAAAAGAGACATTCATCATTTTAATTCGCACTGAAATTGCTGAAGATTATCCACTGTCCATTAGATTTCGACAATATCCAAATGCAAGCTGTTCTAATCATATGCTAAAATACAATAACCACTAACTCTCAAGAACCATCTGAAAAAAATCTGTCACTCCCACACCGATCAAGTTTTTATCTTCCTCAGAAGCTTTTTTCTCTTCTGTTCCTGTACTTATGTGTGCGCGGTGTGCCTTCAACTTAATATGCAGCCAGCCCTTGACTCCTCATAGTTGCCTACTTAAGGTGAATAGCTCGTGTTTATACATGTTTCAGTCTAGCAGATACAGTTTAGAAAGAGTTGCTCTTGTCTTGGGGCATGAGGATAGGCTGGAAGAGCTCCTGAGGTTTACCGTTGTCTTTAAAAATCTGTTTCTCAAGCTTAAAAATGTTGTCCCAGATTTGGAAAGGGAGCACTCACTTAGGAAGGAGGGATGGAGTACCGCAGCTGTCAGTGCCATTTCTGGCATTTCTGGATCACAAAATCATTCTCTGTCTATTGGTTATGCACTCAAACAACAAGATGAATCTCCAGATAATGCAGCTTAGTGGTTTTATCTTTTTCATTTTGAGCCTAGAGGTGAGTTGGGACCTCCTCTGAGTTAGCCCAGTGAGCCCTGTCACACCAAGTCTGCCTTCTTGGCAAAACTCTCTGCAGTTAAAGCAAGAGCCCCATAAAACTCTTTCAAATTAAGGCATATGCATGTTTGGTTAGATCCGTATTTTGGATGCATCAAATAAAGCCCATTATGTTATTCCAGGGTTGGGGGTTTTTTTTGCATCATTTTTTTCCTAATGCTGTGCCAGTCTGTGTCTGCAAAAATCTTCTTCCCTCTGTTTGCTGAATCATGCCTGGAATCCATATTAGAAGTCAAGTGTAAAAAAAAGGAGGGGAAGCTGTGCTACAGGCAGCTGTTGTTGTCAGTGCCCTTTCCTTCCCTGAAATAAAAGTCACAAAAAACCTTAAGATCTTGCTAGGCCTCTACTCCTTACTGTCAACATTACCTCCCTTCAGATCTGTAAAAGGGCAAATCTTTTCCTTGCAACAGCATTAACCCATTCACAAGGTTTTGCAATCAGGCTTTCTGTCTTTCCCATAGCTGACAACACCTTGTGCTGTTCCTACATGCCTGTGGTTTGCGTGTTACGGTCTCTCTTTAGCGTTAGGAGCTGTTTCCCAGTTAATCCAAAAAAAAGCAGAGAAACAGCAAAGCTTGACACTCGCCGGAGCATTCACTCTGCTTTAATCAAGGCACCGAATAACAGAGCAAGGGAAGAGCTATTGAGAGCACTTCAAAGGCAAATGTTACAAACACACAGTTGTGGCAGAAAGTTTTATAATCCAGTATTAATTTGACTATGTGTGAATATTCTGATACCATCTCAAGTCAATAATTAGGCTACTAATTGACAAGACACTTTGTCTCAGTAAGAGTCACGATTGTGCTCCTAAATCATTGTGTAATATTCCTGGAACAGGAAGCAGGACAGGTTAAGCATAACCACATAAGAATGATCTACAGCTAATTTCATATTAAAAAAAAAATAGATACAAAGATAGATGCATTTTTTAGCAGCACCTAAAATGTTGTATGTATGTATTTAACTAGCTTCTGGACCAAACTGAACTTTATTCCTTTTTCACAGACTACCAACTCAATAATCTTATTTCCTGTCATCTGCATGAGGCACCAACACATTTGTCTGTACCTCCCAACAGACTCTCAGCTGAAGCCAATGTCTAGCGGCACTATTTCCCTCTCTTATTAGCAATGCACAAAGCCTATTTTCACATAATTTGGTTTCAAGAGCCACATGCTCCTGTCTTCGGTTGAACCGAACTTCATCACACTTGCTGATGAAGAGCTATGGCCGTATATCGCCTGCTGAAAGCCTGACCAGGCACTCGCCACTCCTGGCAGGCAGTGAAGCTGATTCCTAGCAACAGCTAGGGCAGCTTTGGGTTTTGTTTTATGTTGTAGTTTCCAAAGTTGTCATCCTTGAAGTTCTAATAGTCCTTATATGCTCTACGAAAATACTAAACAGCAACATAGATGAACCTGTCAGTTTTGCATGACATGGACCTCACTGAAATCCCTTATGTCTCTGCCCTGTTACCTGGTATCCCGGCTCTATATGAGGATGGGGAGTTTGCAAGGTGTATCAACGGCTGACAGTGGTTCATCGGTCCAAAGTGTTCAGGAGTCACAGGGTTATGCATCCTTAATGATGTTAAGAGTCGCCTGTTGAAATCCTGCCTATTTCTGGGGAAGGACCTAGACAAAAAAACAGACTGGTTGAGGCTCAGCTCCAAATCTGAACTTTGTGATGAGTCCCTCACTACAGAGACAACACTTAACACTGTTACGCTACACTGGGAAGAAAAAGAAACTCAGATTATAAAAGTGAAACAATGTTTTCTTTTTTATATATACATGCAAGAATGTGGTATCTGTATATTAAAATGACAGGTGATTCTAAAAGGGAGGGGATGTCACTTGAAAGACATCACTCTAGATCAGCGGGTAGTCTGAGTGTTTTATCATAATGCTACTGATATTTTGTGAGCTACTATCATGCCTGGAATCCATTGACATTTCTCATTCAAGATAAGTGTGAAACCTAAAGATGCATATTTGATGATGTCTCAATGCTGAAATGAAATGAGGAATAGAAACCCTGTGTGCTTTTGGCAATATTTCCTACCAATTAAGAGTTAGGCATTTTAGCAAAACAGTTTTACTGGAGTTCTTAATTCAGAAATTATCAAAGTCAGTCTCTGGCTGGCTGACCACAGTGGGGCTCCAGAAGTGTTCTTTTTGCTGTCGTTTTGGTGGTGGTTTTTTGTGTGTTTGTGGTTTTTTGTTTCTGTTTGTTCATTTTGTCTTTTTTTGTTTGTTTGTTTGTTTTCTCCAAAAGAAAGCAAGAGGCAGACTCTCATAATCTACCCCTCAACCTATCATCTCCTTGTCAGCATATAGTGCGGGTTTGGAACGGGAAGACTGGACAAGCACTTGAAAGAGATCTAATGCAATTTGCCTGTTTAAGTCCCCTCAGTAGACTCAGGCAAGCTCTAGAATCAAAACCAGTTTGAGACTAGGAGGGTAGTATCGTATCGAAATATCCTAGATGCCTGCCTTGTTCTTACTCTGCCCTAGGCACTTGCTACAGCCACTGCTGGAGACAGGATGCTGAGGTGTGCCCTCCTCTGAGCCCTTATGGTTATTCTTATGTTCCAGTGAAGTCACAGTAAAAGTCCTGTTGGCAGGAAAGCCATGTTGGCTTCATGTTGGTTTCATGTTGGCATGAAGCATGTGCTTAGCTGCCCATCTATTTTTGGTTTTTTTGTATTTTCTGGTCTTTAGTGCTTCAGTCACCTCTCAAATCTGTATCTACAAAGTAATTAATTTCTAGCGAAACATAAATGGTTATTCTGCAGAGTTTTGGATAGATTACGTCTCAGCTACTTCAGCCAACACTGAGGTAAGATGACTTCCTTTATACTTCTGTGATACACCTGAGAAAGTGGTGAAACATTCAGAGCAATTTCTCTGCCTTGCAGTTCTTTCCACACACACATCATCATCCTTTTTTTTGTTTTTGTTTTTATTACTTATATATTTGTGTGTTTTCTTTACTTTTCACTACTGTGAAGTTATATAAGGTGATTAATGCTCTCTGACTGTATAATGACTTCATCTGATTTGTGAAAAAATAATTAGAGAAGAAGGAAACCGCCCTTAGAAAAAAACCCGTGAGACCAGATGGAAAGGTATGTCTTGGGCGTGGGAATGGTTACACAGTAGTTTTGGGGCAACAATCACCTGGTGATTTTGCTCTCCTCCTTTACTTGCTCAATGATGACCTCAGTGACCATTGTATGTTCTTAATTATACAAAAAGTTTAGGAGGGGAATCCTTCAGGGAACTTTGCCCTTCTTGGCCAACAGATTCATCTGAGTTAAGCTTCTCGGAAAGTTTTGACTGGTCAGGGAAGTCCTTTCCCATAACTTTAGTATTTATCAGAGGGTTTGGTTTAGTTTCAGAGGACAAATCATCAAGCTGGCATCTCCACACCCAGGTGGGAGTGAATCCAGACCAACCTCTGCCAAAATAATAACAATAATAAAGAGAGATGTGTTGACTAGTACTTGTGCTCAGCCACTGCCTCCACTAATGAAGCAGAAAACAAAGGAGAGAGTTTCAGAAAACAAAAGCAACACAATGTCACCTATGAGCACTAACTACTGCCACACTGCAGTGGGGGCTTCATGATTCAGTGGTATAGATTTAGGACTATATACCTTGTGACAGACCTCAAAGTCTTTTGCCCTTTTCCACAGAATTTATTACAACAGTAGTAAGCACATAAGGCTGTGAGACTGTGCGACTCTCACTGTCCAAAAACCTGTATAGGGACCTGACCTTAAACGTAAAAAATTAGTTGACTCAATATATTGTGTAAACCTGAAATAAGACTGACATTTCAGAGAAGTTCTAACTTTGTTCGCTTGAAAAGTTTTCCTCCTAAAAATGTTTCCAATAAATGTCCAAGGGCACTAGAAATCTCAAAAAGGCACCTGTTTCTGCAGGTTTGCACCACTACCTTTCCAGGTCAAAAGCTTATGGGAGATCTCGGTGCCAATCACCAAAACCACATTGGTTTATGTAACACTGAGCAATGTATCACATCTGGCAAGAACTAATGGACCAACTTCCTATACGGATACAATAATAATTTCCATCTAACTTTTTGATAAAAATATTCTAAAACTTCAGTATTAAAATAGGTTTATTTTCCCATCCCAAGATTCTTCCTCTCTAGTTAAAACATCCTGGCTTTTCTAGGACGTAGCTTTAGAGTTCATTTGGTCTGAGAACCCAGTGACCAGGACAGGGTATAATACAAGTAATATCCTTCAGCTCCAATGTGATCTCAGAGGCTTTCAGATGAAGACTTTTTAGAGCTGGAACCAGTTCTGTACAGTTCTGAAAAGTGTCAAGCCAAGTTTTGACATGTCATAAAATATTTATGTCTAACCTGGGAACTTGTGTAGCAGCTGAAACAGGATTGAAATAAAAATATCCAGTCAGTACAGTGTGGCCATACATGTAAAGATTCTCATTCACTCTTCTGTTGCGCTATTGAGTCTTCACTTTGCTGCAACATCATACCGGTTCCATTAAAAAAACAACAACAATCAACTATCCCCCTCAAATCCATAAAAAATGAAGACTTAGGAGCTATGCTTTGGGTCTAATTCCCCTCTCCAGCAAAGTCAGGGTGTGCAGAAGTTTGATTCCTTTCAGTCTTAGAAGCACTTGTTAGCTCACAATCTAAATGACCTATACCAGCTCATTTAAATAGAAGTGATGAGAATTTTAAGTCATGGGGAAGAAACCCTCAGTACTCTCAAGTATGAGATTTCTCTGTTTACCCTCCCAAACATTCTCTGGCTTCTTCCCATGTTAAAATCCATACATGTATATTTGTGACATTAAGAAAAATGTGGGATTTCAGAAGATTCTCAGCATTTACTAGTAGAGAGAACCAGTTGGGACACAAATCTAGTGTTGACTGTTATCTTAATAGAATATATTTTCAATGTCTACTTTATTAGATGGCCAGTTGTGGTAGAGATCACAGGGAGATTATCTGTCTATTTGTTCATTATGAAGAAAGCATGTTCTCAAAATCTTATTTACTTCTGAAAAATGAATGGGGCTGAGTAACCAGTGCCAGGGATGAGTAATCAGTGCCAGGTTAGTCACACTTCACTGACCTGCAAAGGATGGGAAGCTCACCGACATAGCAGCTCATCAGCCCAGACTTACCCTCTGCCTGGCTCAGTGTCTGGTCACTGTGGATTCCCACTGTGCTGCTTTCCGCCACCTCAGATGGCCATGTCAGTCAAGTGGATATCATCTATTTCTGGCTTTTTGAGGTAGATGTCTCCTCGTTCATCTTATAAAGGTGCTTCAGTTGTGCCTGTGACACAAGCCATAATTCAGACTGGCGAATGCTGTTCAGTTCCATCAGACATACCAGTGAGTTTTCACAATTACGGCTCAGGCAAATTTCCTAACTATGCATTTCCTTTTGATGGGGAATTGTTGGCCAAGAGCTCATGAGTGAGAGCAGGGCACTCTTTCCAGGAGAAAAGGAGGTCTGTTCATTGCCCAAGTAGAAATTCAGATGTTAGAGGGGTATTCAAATAAGGCCTGGCGATGCAGACACAATTAGCGGATGTTGCACCTGCCAGACCTGCAGCAGATATTAATGTTGCTCAGAAAAAGGGGTCATGAACAGAGATGTCAGACTCTGAGACTCCTACGGAAATTACGCTGTCAGCAAAAGGCCAGGCAGACCCCCGAGACAGGAGAACGCGCCAGGAGGTTCCTTTTGCTGGGAATGCAGAGTTTTCCCTGTGGGGAATGGGGGTTGGCAGCTGCACACCTGCCTCCTCTACAGCTTCCCAAGTGCCTCCCCAGATGGGAGCGTTTGCTGGAGATGGCCCACGCTGCTCCGAGCAGTTTCCTGAGCCCTGTGGCTGCTGTCAGGGGAAGGAACAGTATGTGAAACATGGCATCACTTCATTTCACTAAAAGGAAGCAGATAACACAATAGATAAAATAATGTTCACAGTTCCCACGTGTGGCTCAATACTAGTGCTTAAAAGCATTGCTTGAATACAGTGAACTGTAAATAAGCACACATAGAGAAGTTTTTAAATGCTTCTGCATTGCACTGCAACAAATTCCCTGCATTTCCTTTTAGTTTTCTTGTTCTCCATCATTGTGGCACACAAGTAATTGATGTGTTGCCTTGCTCCACATACCTTCTTGTTCTAGAAGCAGTTGGGCTGCTCTGCACTTTGAGCGTTCTTTCACATGGATATCGAAGGGCTCCTGTTAAAAAGTAAAAGTGCTTTGTTGAAACTTCACCCATGAAAGGGTACAAGACGGCACAGAAGCCCCGTAGCTTGCCGTGCCTGTTTTCTAGAGACCTGGCCCCAGTAAATGCCCTCACACACCTGTAGCCTCCGTTTGCAGTGCCTAATGAGAGTGAGTGACCTCAGAAAGGGATGAATCTCTCCAGGCTTCCTGCACTGCCCTGAAGCCAGGTAGGGGTTTCCTCTCCCGTCTGCTCCGCTCAGTGGCCAGCTGCCCTGTTTGGGGCACAATGCAGGCAACGCTTGTCTGGGATCCAGCATCAGGAAACTTCTTCAAATATGGGCCTTCAAGGTTTTCTGTTTTCTTCCATGAAGATATCAAGGAGCACTCTTGCTTTAACATATGGTAAGAGGAGGTGATGGAGCCGTGACAGCTATTTAGTCACAAATCAGGCAGAGCACTCACTAGAACCTGAGGATTTAGGATCCTCTTAGCAGCCCAAGGATGGTTATACTATTGAAGTTAAATCCTGAAAAAAATCCACCCCAAACCAGATAAATAATCCCAGGAGCAATACCAATGCCCAGGTCTCCTCCAGGACTCCTTAAGGTGGTAAGTGCCACTAATGCTTTCTTCTTCTCTTTGACCAAATAAAATCCAAGTCATACTCTGAAAAGTGGAAAGTTCAAATCCATCATAAGCATCACCTGGTCTGCAATATGGAAATGAGCTAGAATAATTGCTAAAATATGTAATTAAATGTTAACTCTTTCCTCCTGCTTCCACAGCCTCTTCTCACACCTTTTTTCCTAGAATATTTATTTGTATTATGAGACTGGGAGTAAGTGCAGCCAGATGCACTCAGAGTTCACCTGCAGCGCTCACAGAAACACCTCAACTTCAGCAAGCCCGAACTTCAGCAAGCTTCTTGCAGTAGCATGAAAACATCAGCATTTACTGCACCAGTGAGAGAGAGAAAAAAGTAAAATCTGCTGTACTTCTAAAAAACCTTATTGCTCTCCTGTGGAGAGCAAAGGGAAAGCCTGGAAGTTTGTCCTGCAGTGAGACAGTGAGCGAGCTGTGTATCGACAGGATCTCTTAATACAGTTACAAAATTTGGAACTGAAAGAGGGATATTCTGTCACCTAGTCACTTCTCCTTTTGTGAAGCCACACATAACACAAAGTTAATTAAAGCTTCTACTCTGAGAAAAAGGAATGTTCCATTTGGTAAATTTAGAAACAGCTGGTTAGTTTTATCCATTACTTTTGTGCTAACATCAGTTGAGCTCATTCAACTCTCTCTTTTTATGAAGCTGTCCTTCCTATGCTACCTGATAGCTACTAATTGCTGCAACTACATTTCTGAATTGCAAATTTTCTGCACTGATAAAAACTTTGATTGCCTGTCAGCTACACATAAGGAAAAGATCACCAGTGCTAAATGAGGTGTTCCACGCTTGGATAATAATGCCTAATGAATTATTCAAAAAAGAATGCTTGAATGAAGCAAACAATTTGAAGGGTTACTAGCAGCCGTAACAGTTCAACAGCCAAAAGAACAAAAGTATCATCCTGAAAATTACACTAATGATTAAAAAATGCGTATTAATTCTACATTTGGAGAAAAAAGAAATGCCAATCTGATTTTAAAGGTTAATCATTATTTTTTCACTAATGCTCTAATCTCTGGGAAAAACACCCTTTACCAATATTTTGGGACATATAATATTATGACATAACATATTTATATAATTTTCCAGGCATTAACCCTCTCTGCAAATTTCAGATTTCACTGTAAAGGAATTGGAAGCGCTGCCTGAAAACGGTTACTGTCCACAGGATTCTTTCTGTTGCTTTAAATGAATCTCAGATCAGGCCCAGTTTTTCAGCACAGCAGTGTCGTACTGGTTGCATTGTGGTCTAGCACCACTAAAGCTGCTCTAAAGAGATGGGCTGTAGAGCCAGAGCCCAGCCTCAGCTGCACCAGAACAGGGTCCACAGTGTCTGTATTATTCCAGACTGATTTCAGTATGAAGCCAGAATCTGGCTCTCACCATTCACTTCATGAAAAGATTTGCTAAATGAGAAAATGTGTGATGGAAACAAGACCCACATGTTCATATTATAATAAAAACAACAGCTATATTCACAGAACTGTTGTAATAAGGAACACTTTCCACTCCAGATTGATTGTATCTTTAAAAAACAAGTGGATGGCTAATGAGGAAGGAAATATTTTCTCTAAATGCTGCTGGCAAAAAGGAGAAGGATAAAAGAAAAAGAAATCCTTAATAAACCATGAGAATTTCATGGATGTCCAATGCTGACACATTTTCAGCTTTCATAAAAAATATATTTCCAAGACGAAAAGTGATAATTTATTATGACAGACTCTCTCTGGTTGCCAAAACCCAAGAAAAATCTGAGAACTAAATCCTAACGAACATCTCCTGTAAAATACTAGCATTACATACACATGAAAAATAACAGCACAATGGCAGCGACACATTTATCTACTTTGCTGTTAAAAACACTCCCAATTGTTCCATTAGGAACTGCACTGATAGAAACACACCATCATACACAGAGAGGTCTCACAACGGTAGCACAATGTTGACTGTGCTAAGGAAGGATTTGTAAAATAGCATTTGTTAAAATGAAACTCAGTCAACCACTTAGCTACCTCTGTTGCAATTTTACAGCTATAAAGCCTTTGGTATTAGAGGCCAATTAGTGATTTTATTATAAAGATGTTCAATG
This sequence comes from Todus mexicanus, assembly GCA_013389965.1. NCBI lineage: Eukaryota > Metazoa > Chordata > Aves > Coraciiformes > Todidae > Todus > Todus mexicanus. The sequence goes on along the minus strand of WEIS01000228.1, from coordinate 9,145 downwards.
TCAAGATAACACTTCTTCTCATTCCTGGCAGTGACACTGAATGGTGGATAGAAGAAATGACTTCAGGAAAGCTTAGCTGACCATCTGCTTAGGCCTGCTCACTCACTGATGATTAATCCTTTCCCTCGAGGACAATGTCTCCATGTGTTTCTCTTGCTGTCTTTTTAATGTCACAAAAAGAGGTTGATAAACACATTCAAGTCACAATTAAAAAACATTTTAACTGACCAGTTGCCACTGATGATATTATTAGACAGTTTTAGTCACTGTTGTAACAATGCGTTTAGTAGTGTTGATGTGAAGTGGAGATGAAGCTTCTTTAATGTGCCTCCTACCTATTTTTATGTTTAAGTGACATTTAAATGTTTACCTTGAAGCTTGCAAACAAGCAGTTTACAAGAGGCACAGGGACAGGGTAATTTTTTAACTCTGGAAACAATATTTGCAGGACTGCAAGGTGGCTGCTGTGTTCCCTTGCCTAGAGTGGGGAAGGAGGAGGAAGAGGAAGAGCAAAAGACCCAACAGAGATTTAAGGTAGTTTGCAGTGATTGCTTCTAGAGCCATATACGCGTCTGCCAAATGCACAAGTGATTGATTTCCCATTTCCTCACAACAGGTTCGAGCACAGTGGTGGGCTCACAGGCCTCGTGAACACACGGGAGACACACATGTGCAGGGACATCCCGCTGGTGACATGGAAGCTGTTATACTAATGAAGAGAGCAGTGCTGGCTCCTACCTACCCTCTTTTCTCTCACAGATAATGGTAGGAATTTTGCTATGTGTGGGAGGTGGGCTCATGCTCACCTCTTTACAGAGCTGTCCTGATTGAAGAGGTGATTAGCAAGAAACTAACTACCAACAAAAGAGAGGCCCAGACTTCATGAGGACTGGCAGTCTCAGAGCTCAGCACTTCTGGACACAAGATTATTTTATGTTTATATCCTCAAATATGGATTTAGAGGGCCAATTTCCAGTGCTCAAGACCTGATCTTTCATCTCTCCTCTAGCCTTTTATTGCACTGTAATTCTCAAGTAGCTGGACTAACTTATTTATCACTTACCTGATTTTAAGAAAATTTGGCTAACAAAACAGTTAATGATGATCTGCTTGCAACTGATTTTAAATATTGTCCTGCATTTACAATAGTAGTGGTTTTCAAACTCCTTACCCACACTGGTGTATTTACTTTCATGAAGTCTCATACACAGAGTGTATCAACCCCTGTCAAATAAAACACACTGAGTACTTGATAAATCAGAAATCAAATCGCCTCAAAGGAGGCCCAAGATCTAGTGATTGGAATCCACTTTATTCTTGTGAAGACATCATGGGAGGCATTCATTTCACAATTCTAGTGGGTTCAACTGCTTCCACACAGAGCTCCCTTAACCTTTTTCAGACCTGTATCTACATTATTGCCTCTCAACAGATTAAGGGACTTAAACTGTCCTGTGACTTGTTGGCATCTCTACATATCTGAAAGTTTCCATACTAACAAGCACACTGCCTTTCAGTATCAAAGCCAAAAAGTGTTTTCTAGGAGTTTGACCCAGAGAAGGGCAAGGGTACACTATAATTACCTGGAAAAGTTATTAGATATGCCAAAAATACCATCTTCAACATAAAAAGGTAGAGAAAAGGCTCTCCAGTTGAAACAGAAATATTTACTACTATTTTAGGTTAAATTTGCTCTAAACATTCCTAAAAGAACAAGTAATTTTTATATTGTTTTTAGTCCTGCACACCTTAGAAATTAATGTAAGATGTGACATTAACAGGAAGCCAATAAGTTCTGAGGGAGGACATAAGAAGGAGAGCAGTAGAAAGTGGTTACTTTTTGAAGGCAGACTTCTGATCTCATTGACAAGATATGGGAAGGGATTTTCAAAAGCCCTGGAGCAACTTCGAAAACCAAGTCCCATTGACTTTTAATCAATTAGACATTTTTGAAATTCATGCAGATAATGAGTAAGCAAGTTTACAGTCCAGCCCAACCTGCACTGAAGTTGATGGTAATGTTTGCTTTACGAAAGATAGATCCAGTTCTTAATTAGTTTTCCTGTAGGCATTGCAGGGGGAAAAATAAAAAGGAAGAAGTAGTGGCCTTGCAGTTTACCAGTTCAGAAGGATCATTTCATGGCATGAGAACAAAGACACAGATATGGGAAGAGGAGATAGGCAGGCTGCCATAATTCATATCACTGGTGGATAGACCTGGGTAGCGAGAGATTAACAGCAATATTAGGTGTGACTAGAAGAAAAGACCACACAGTCTGAGGATCATGAGGAAAGGTTAGAACTTGGTGTGGCATGGAAGAGATATAATGGAAGAATAGAATACAAGAGGAGAGGTGGTTACAGAGGTGGGCCTTTAAAATGGTTTTGGCTGAAGATTGTTTTCCGTATGAAGGCAGCAGGAATAGATACTGAAAACTTATTTTCTCATTAACAGCAACCACAAAAAAGGGTTGGTGCTTATATATGGTTTCTTTGGAAATCATCAGGATATACATACCAAGTTTCAGTGGAATCACATAGATGTTTTATACGGGGAAAAGAGGAATAACCCTTGTAAAAGCTCTCAAGGGATGGTTGCTGACATGGAAAACCATTTGCCCCAATCAAAGTTCTGCTTTTAATCTGAGATGAAGGATCTAAGGCATTTAAGGGTGTTTCTGTTTACCCCTCAAGCTTCCTGGAGGCAAGAGAGAAGCTTATGTGATCAATAGTATCAAATGGTATGAAGAAGCATAGAGCAATACATATGAACCAACGTACTTTCTTTTTCATACGCAGAGATCATCTACGAGATAACAAGGCACTTTGCACATCATAATCTACAATCAGTCAAATGGACCAACCCAGAGTAGCGTTAGGGGTTAAAAAGACTGACTAAAATTTTGTGACCGAAAATTCTTGACTTTGGAAGCCAAACTATTCAAGAGTTTCAAGGAGACTGTCCAAAACTGAGATACCAACAGTTTCCAGACACTCAAAAACATAGGCTCTTACTTTAAAATCACTTGCAAAGTCCATGAGAATTTAAATTTAAAATGAAATCATAAGCCCAGTTGCACCGACAATTGCAAAAGCAGGAATGGATCTGGCCCATACTGTTGAACTGGAAGCCCATTATTAACAAGGTGTATACTAAGAGCTGAATCAAATGCTGTTGTGTTTGCAACTGAATTCTACCAGGGGAAATCCAGAGGAAAGTAAAATGTACTACACAAAGGGAAGCCTTTTCATTTATCTTTCTGTGTACAGAAAGATGCTTCTAAATAATAAAGAGACGGCTTTGTAAATAGAATGTGTAATATGATCCTGAAAAAGAGGCAATTCCTTGCCTTCATGAAGCAGAGCTCAGATGGCAAAAGAAATGAAGTAAAAAATTAAGAGGATAGTGACAGATTTTCATAGAGACATTTCAAAATGTTGACATTCAAAGTAAATTCAAAGAGATTAAATGGCTTTGCGTAGTCAAGAAACAAATCACATAGATCTGTCATCAGCATAACACTGGAAGCTGAAACCAAAACCATTCTAATGGCTTAAAAAAATAAAAGGAGGAGCATACACCAGAGAAATAAATCTGCATCCACCAGCAGCAACTAAAATGACTAATACCAATAAGATTAATGAGTCACATTGTTAAGTCTGTTTGGTCATCTCTCCTACAAATGCCTGTATTTTTCTCATGTTTGTGCCTGGAAGCCCTTTCCCCTGCTCTTCCTTGCATCACCAGACCATTCTCCCAAGCACCAGCTTCTATTGCCAGTTGTTAGCAGAAAACTGCTCATCATACCTGGAAAACTTAGCCGGAAACTGAGAAGTGAAAATAGAAAGGTAGACTCCATCTTGACTTAATCCAGTGAATTCAGAGACGCACGACTGTAAGGAGATGAAAATAGGTGTTGGGAATCACAGCAGACACACAGGAGGATAATGGGAATTGCTGGTGCTAACTCTGAAAGACCAAAACAAATCATACAGACCCTGCCCGGGGCTATTAGATCTGGATTAACTAATTAGTTCATCAGATCTCCCAAGATCCAGGTGTGCGCCTCAAATCTTAGCCATAAGCTGTTTTAACAACAACACAGTGTGCACATTATGAAAAGACAGATATATGACCAAACCCACATCATCCATTTCACTTGACTCCTAGTATAATGTCCTATGAAAATGGTTATTTTCATTTCTCTTTACCTTGCTGCTGTCAATATAAGGGTAAAATATGTGGCATTTTCAGGGTGGTCATTCCAGCACATTAAAAAAGTTCAGTTATTGCACTTCCCCTGCTTCTCCAGCTCCTAGACTGAGAGACTTCTCTTCATGCATCCAGCTCACTTCTTCATTTTTCATCCGAATAAGCCCATAAGGTATGGACAAGAGATTTTAGAAAACCTGAGCAATTCAAGAGCTTTGCGTTTAACTGGAAAAACGAGTTATGAACGGGCAGGAGCAATACACTGTAATAGAGAGAAAACCAAATGCCAAAGCCAGTTCCATCTGTGTTCAGCTTTTCACATATTTCTCTCCCTGTACACATTGCCTAGGACAGATATCTTCTAGTAAAGGCTGTTTTGTCAAAATGTTCTAGAGGGACTTTGTGTTTGTCATCTCTATATCAAGAACAATGTGCATTATTTCACATTTCTCAGTAATAAATTTAATTTGCCATGTGTCAGCTCAATTACTGAGCTGATCTAAGGCACGATAAATATTTCTTGCCACTCATTTTGTGCTCAGTATGCATCATAATTTAGTATCATCAGCACATACAGCGAGTTGTGGTGGGTCTGTCTAGCTAGGTAATCTATTTAAAATCAACTATGAATCCAGGTATTAATCACACTTAACTCTTCCCTTTTGGGGGACAAAGATCCCTCAGCACAGAAGATTCATTTTCTTTCATGTATTTCTATGTCATGTCCTTCTCAGCCCCTGTTAGGTTCATCTTCAGAAACAGCCTGTCATGTAGATCCTTATCAGAGATTTTCTGAAAACCTAGATAAAATATGTCATATGCACTGCAATTATCTACTTTATAACTCCTAAGCTCATTAAAGAGGTCAATTAGTCATTATTGCCTTTTTTTAAACCCCCTCTGGCAGCCTCAGGTTAGGCTTTGGCTCCTTAATGCAGGCAGTGCTCAAGCCGAACGAGTGCTCCCAGGAGCCAAGCGCTTCTGCAGCCAGAGCTGAGTACCAGCACTTTCAGGGGGGGGAAAAAAGGAAAAGAAAAGGAAGGTAACTGCCCACTGTTCCACTCACATATTAAATATTGATGAAAAGACTGAGAAAATAGAGCTGGAAATGTAAGGAAACCACATCTGAGAGAAGAAAAAAAAAAATCAGAAAGAGAACAGGAGGATGGGGGGAGTGAACACTGCAGAGCACTTTTGTAAGCAGAAGCTGAAATTAGCAGGGGGGGTATCTATTTGCAAGCAGAACAAACACAATTAGATGGTCCTCCTGCTAATTTTGGCTTCTGGTTGCACAAGTGCACTGCAGGGCACACACCTTCCTTACCATTTCCTCCTGTTCTGTGCATTCCAGGTGATATCTGTGAAACAGCAAAAGAGGAGCACCTCCATTTTGAGCACTGACTGTAAGCACCTGGCTAGCAGGATTCCTAGCAGTTTGTTACAAAACCCTCCTCACAGCACTGTTCCAGGGTGGTGCACTGCGGGATGAATCAACACAGCCAAACGAGAAGTCTTATGGCTGCCTCATTCTTCCTCTACTGGTCCATCTCCGTTTCCCTGTGGGTCCCAGAAAGGATCACGTAGAATCATGTGAAGATGGAGAAACCCAGCTCAGCGGAGAGGACAGGGAGAGAAGTGTGCCCCAACCCTAGATGAAACTCCATCTAGGACCCCTCTGCAGAGTGTGTCTTCCCTCTTGACCATGAACTATTCCCAAATCACCTCCTTGATGTTTTCTTTACCATTGTTGTGGTGCAAATTGGAGGAGAGAAATGAAATGGAATAAGAGAATGAAAGAAGGTTATTCCTGTCTCCATCTCATTACCTCTGCTGAAAAAAAAAGTGCAATCATGGCAGTGAGAAACAAAATCTCTGAGGAGTGCTCACTCCAGGCAGAGAAAGCAGCAACAGAGGGAGAGAGGGCATTAGTATGTGCTTTTCAACCAACTGCATTCCAATTTACTACTGGACTCTATCTCTCTTTTGTTAATTTAGGAGTGTTTCTAGTTTAGTCTGTCATCTGTGCTCCACATTTTACAGAATTAGATTTCTATTTTCCTTTTCTATTCTCTTTTCTTAGTTTTGTTTGCCAGTTTTACAGATGATCACATTTCCTTCTATTTGCAAGTTTGCTTTATCTATATTTCACAGTTGCAATCTGGGCTGTCCACTATCTTATTACTGTGTGATAAGTGATATCTGCTGTAACTGCACATGAAGTCATTTTTCTCTGTTTCCCTTCAAAGTTGGCTCATCTGAAATAACAAATCGTTGTCTTGCAGCTCGCAATTATTAGTTTGGGCTTATTAGTTTTGATCTCTACGGTAATTTAATGCGTAACCTTATTATAGTTACTCATAACTCAGGGCTCTATTTAAAGTCCAATTTGTTTTTACCTTCTTAGTTATTAACTGCAACCTAGTTGGGCAGTGCACATATCAGAATGAAGCAACCCTTCTGTGAAAAAAATCTCTTCATCATTTCCTAACACCCAGGTTTTAAAGGGGTCCTTTAATGAGAACAACTTTTATGCTGAGGTAGGTAACACAAGCTATACTATTTGTGATAGTATCTTTTCTGTCTACTAGGTTTCAGGTTAACAACATAACAGAAAGGGTGGTGGGTTTGGGGTTTTTTTGTGTGCGTGTGGTTTTAATTATTTATTTTTTAAAAATAGAATAAGCCAGTCTTGCACTATGACAAGACAACAGATTTATTAAGATCTGTGATACATTGAATTTGCTTTCTTTTTTTCTGTACACACTTCTGTCCCTGATCCTTCAGTTTCATCCATGCAAGTGAAGCTTTATATCCATGTTGAATCCTACGAAAGGCCACAGGGGCCTTCTCAGAGGTAGGGATATGTCCATTTGCAGCCAAACACAAACAGCTGAATTAGGCCAAACAATACTTAGTTTTTTTGCATTGCTTCCTAAACTAGACATGTTAATTATTAACGTTGTTTCCAAATGACCTAATATACATTGGATGTACTTACTTGTGCTAAAATTCCTGATGACCTAGAGCTCAGAAAGCTGATGTAGCTGAAATTTATTAACAAGTTGAAGGAGTCTATACTAACACAATGCAAACCCCCCCCCCC
>WEIS01000227.1:0-14216 GCA_013389965.1 Todus mexicanus | reverse complement strand
GAGGGAGGGGGAGTGGGGGGAGGGGGGGAGTTTTTAAAAAAAAAAAAAAAAAAAATCCAAAGCGAACCAAAAAAGCCATCGAGCCGAGGCGAGGGGAGGAGTCGGGGTAGGGGCTTGGCTCTTCCCTGGGCCGAGGCTGGCAGCGCGGCAGCGCTTCGCCAAGTGGCAGCCGGCTCTGGCAGCCGCTCGGCCCTGAGCCCANCGAGGTGGTGGAGCTGAACGTGGGGGGCCAGGTGTACGTGACGAGGCACTCCACGCTGCTCAGCGTCCCGGACAGCACGCTGGCCACCATGTTCTCCCCGTGCCGGGGCGGCCCGGCGGCGGCCCGCCAGCTGCCCAGGGACAGCCGGGCGCGCTTCTTCATCGACCGCGACGGCTTCCTCTTCAGGTACGTGCTGGATTACCTGCGGGACAAGCAGCTGGCGCTGCCCGAGCACTTCCCCGAGAAGGAGCGACTCCTGCGGGAGGCCGAGTACTTCCAGCTGGGCGACCTGGTGAAGCTGCTGTCGCCCAAGGTCACGAAGCAGAGCTCGCTCAACGACGAGGGCTGCCAGAGCGACCTGGAGGACAGCAACTCGCAGGGCAGCAGCGACCGGCTGCAGCGGGCGGCGCTGGACAAGCGCTCGGGCTTCCTCACCGTGGGCTACCGCGGCTCCTACACCACGGTGCGGGACAACCAGGCGGACGCCAAGTTCCGCCGCGTCGCCCGCATCATGGTGTGTGGCAGGATCGCCCTGGCCAAGGAGGTCTTCGGAGAAACCCTCAATGAAAGCCGCGACCCTGACCGTCCCCCCGAGAAATACACCTCCCGCTTCTACCTCAAATTCACCTACCTGGAGCAAGCCTTCGACCGGCTTTCCGAGGCGGGCTTCCACATGGTGGCTTGTAACTCCACTGGCACGGCAGCCTTCATCAACCAGTACAGGGACGACAAGATCTGGAGCAGCTACACCGAGTACATCTTCTTCAGTAAGTGCTGCCCGCGCCCCTGTCGCCCCCCATCCCCGGGAGGGGCAGTTAAAAGTACATCTGCACACCCACACTCCAATCTTCCTGTCCCAAAGCAACATGTAGCTCGAGAGCAACTGGGGCTGCCCCTTTACCTCCTCCTTCGGCGCTGTCGCCGACACAGTTCAATTTTTATTTTGCGCCTGGTGGGAGGGCGGGACAGAGCTGCCTAATGCCCCGTTCGGAGCGCCGCCAGGGAGCAGCTCCCCTCATTCCCTGGAGCAATCGGAGCTGCCCCCATCCTTTAGCGCCTACTGCGCCGCGGGGAGAACCAGCCCTCCCGCCCCGCCTGCCCCGTGTCAGGGTCTCCCAGGGGAGCGTCGCGCCGGTGCCGGAGCTGGGGCTGCGGTGGTGGGGAGGTCCCAGGGGGGTCCCAGCCCCTCTGACCGGCCGGGCGGTGCGGGCGAGGTGCGGGCGCAGCGCTGGCTCCGCCGCGGAGGGTTGCGGCGCTCCCTCCCAGCGAGGCGGTGCAGGGATTGCAACGGCAGAGCCCCGGGCAAGGAAGGGGTTTAATATTTTATTGCTGCGCTTCCTTCCCAAGTGAGCGCACTGCGCCTGGGCACAGTCTCCGAGAGGAAACGGGCAGGGAAGGCAGAGCTAACTTCCCGAGGAGCGAGAAAGAGTCTGGCTCCAAGGTGGAAACAAAATTAGAAGGAAATAAACCACTCCGTAGCCAGTACACAGCTCCTAAGCAACTTCACTGGTTAGCTGTGGGTAGCCTTAAAGGTTTCAGGTCACTCGCAAATAGTAAGATCGAGCGATGGCGAATGTGTTTTAGTCTGGCAAAGTATGTAGTGCCATGTAGGGGACTGGCGGGGCAGTGGTTTTGGGTAATGAAACCGCAGCTGGATGACGAACAGCAACAGCCCCTGGCAAAGATGTGTCTTTGCAAAGCAGAGGCAGCCTTAAGCATTACAGATGTGTCTGAGAGTCGAGTAAGCCTGAGAATGAGAGGCTTCACTTCTTTCTTCTCCTGCCTCTGTGTGGCCTCACGCTCCATGAGCGCAGGAGGGATGCTTCGGTAGAACATCTCCCTGCCCCTGCGGTGAAGTGGGAGATGCAGCCTCTAACTTCACGAGTAGGGCAACTAAACAGAAGCAACCAGTTTTGCGTGCAGAACTGTACTTAGGCACGGTATTTAATAGAGCAAGGAAATGTGAATGGTTTTCTACTCGGAGGAGAAATTAATTTAATAGTTTACGTTGCTGTACACTATATAGGTGGTGAGCAACTCTTTGCTGAGAAGACTTAAGTACTTCAGTCTTCAAAACTATATTGAAACAGGTTTTGAGGATTCATTGCATAAGCTATCACTGGTTGTTTTTTGTCAGGATATGTAAAACCGGAGTCATAAAGGAGCTTTGCATTCTTCTGGGTGGACTTTTTTCAAGTATTTTAAATAAGTATTAAATCTCTTTTCTGAGAAAAATGGACAAACTTATTTTCTAAATAGCAAGAAGTCCTCATTGTTATTATCAAGACTATGAAGTACTCTCTTCTGTTTGCTCAGAAATAGATTTGTAGGTGCATAATGATTTGTGTGCATTTGTGATGCTCATAACGTTTTGGATTATTTTGTTGTGGGAGTGTTATGATGAGATTGCTGTATAGAAGAGTGCTCTAATTCAGATCAGCGTTCCAAATTAATCGCTGGTGTAATACCACTGATTTACATGGAATAACGCCAGGGATGAATTGGATGTTGTACATGATGATTTTTGTTTTAATTTTCAGTCTTCTAGCTTATCATGTTGTGAGAAGTAAAACAGTTAATTACTTAAATTGATACAGTTAACTGAAAATTCATGGTTTTGTGTAACATTTTTGTCTGTGTTTGGTTTTTTTAACTTCTGAGGGGAAAAAAGTGGGTGAGATAAAAGTAAGCTGAAAAGATAGGGAGCATATTTTAATTTTGATTGCTTATTGTGCATTTAGCAAGCTTTTTGTTTAACAATTGGATATGTTTTTGTATGATTATATAGCTTTTTCTGAAATACAGCAACTCTAAAAAAAATCACCAAAACGGGAAGATAAACAAGCAAAACACAATGCCAGAAAGAATGCTTTGGGGTTTTTTGGCTTTGTTTTTTGTTTGGTTTTAAACTGACTATATGTCCAATTGATGGAGACTGTTGATAAAACAATACTTTATTGTTATTAATTGCCCTGGATGGATTGGTTGTTTGCTGTTGCTTTGCCAGACTGCTGTGCAGGAATCCACTGAAGGGAGAGCAAACCTTGGAAGCCTTAGTGCTCTGAACCAGGGTTGAGAAGATTGGTGGTTGCTGGCTGTAGGCTCTCCAACAGCATTAACAAGGACTGTATTCCTTCCGCGCTCAAAAATAGAGTTCAATAGACAGAAAGAAGAGCAGTCACTTTTCAATGTATTCCTTGGCACATGCCCCCATGAACCCCAGAAAGGAGGCAGTTTTGACTAGGAGGCTGCTGGTTTCAAGAGCTCTCAAGAATGTTCAAACCCGAACTGTGCTTTACAGACAAAAATATCAAGACAATAAACTTCGGAGACCCTGTTCTGGTTTTAGCCAGGGCCTGGGAATTCAGTGCTAGTGGAGAAGAAACCTAGTTTTCTGTTCCACTAGAAAAACACCTATTTATATTTGCATTTGTTATTCACAGCATGAGCATCTGCAACCAGCCACAGTATTAGTTGTTACTTTCTAATTCTGTAGCAGCCACAAAAACTTCTCTTGCAACATTTCTCTTGATGGCTTATGGACAACTCTGTTTGCTACTAATGGCAGATAGCAAAGTGACTGGAAAAATATATGAGGATATATATATTCCACCCATTTTCTTAGGTCATGAGTAGCTGAATGAGTTTCTCACTGCGACCTACTAAGGAATATTCAAAGGCTAAAGGTTTAAGCTATGGTTTGTGGAACAGATATCAGGTCTCTTCCTACTATCTCTCAAACCTCAGTAGGTATTTTGAGTTGAAGTGATCATCTATCACTTAAAAAAACCCAAAAGTGTAAATTATTTTATATTTGTAGACATTCTGGTAGATAAAATTCACCTCGGTTACTACATATATGTTTAATTTATTAATTGCTTAATATCTAGGGATGGAATAGTTATTGCAGACTAATTCGAATTGAAGAACCAGAGATTGTTTGAAACTGTTTACCTGGAAATAATGCTTCAGCCTTTGGCAAGATGTCCTGACAAATAGAGAGACTGACTTTATTTCTTAATATGCATAATTCTTATTAAAAACATTAGATTCTTTGCCTGCAGTGGTTTGCACACTGTCACATGTGCAATGACAGCTTCATTTATCTAGACAACTATTACACAGTCAGAATTTAACTTACATCTTGCGTTGGTGACTTAGTTCTGAAAAGTGCTCACAGATCTGTTCTGTGTGTCCATTACAAATCCTGTCTCTTAATAGTCAATAAAAGGAGTAAATTTTTATGTGGTAGTAAAAGGCTCTACCAGAATATACCACAAATTCCCCTCCCCTCCTTTTTTTTCTCTGATGGCTTGGCTCCATGCTGTTGGAACTCCCACCTTAGTACATGGAAAGATGACTTGGGTCAGTTAACGTGACGTGAAATGCATTTTGGGAAAGAGGCTCAAACTCTTTTGCTGCTTAGTTTCAAGCTGCCATAGAGCACCACTGATTAGTTGTCTGTTGGTTCGCAAGAGATGGTGGTCTTCACGGAAGTATCTTCTAGTTGGAGACAGGAGACTAGAAGCCAGGAGACCTTGCTTTCTGTAGCTACAGGCAATGTAACATACCTTCTGTTAGCTGGTCTCTATGTGAGAGAAGGGTGCAATTTACGTTTTTAAGCTTTTTTTTTTTTTTGTGGTTCACTGTATCTCTCAGTACTCGTGTGTGATGCAGGAATGCCTCTGCTTGCTGTTAGTTGTTTTTTTTTTCTTCTGTAGAATCTAATTGGTCTTAATGGATTTTACATTTAACATCTGCTACGCAATCTGACTTCTGGGTGCTGAAAGCGTTGGGCTCAGCTGGAAGCTTTCTATGCTGAACTGACATGTTTATTGTAAGAAGAATGCAGCACTATTTCATGGAAAAGCTTTGACATGTATTCTTACACTGCTGTTACCCGTGTGACAGTTTCTGTTTCCTCATCTGTTCTTTTTGTTTGTAACAGGTGACATTTGCAAGAATTTTTGGTGCTAATTTTCCATTTGAAGTCACTCTGAGATTATATTACTTGCTGTGGAAATTGTCATAAACAAATATTAATAATTTTGTAATCGGTGAGGAATAAGCAGTTGGAACTTTAAGGAAACAATATGGTATTTTTAAAAAACAAACCCCCAAAACTCAAACAAAACCACAACACCCGCAAATGAACCCACCCACAACAACAACACCCAACCAACATTATTTGTATCTTTGCAATAAAAAGGAGAAAAAAACAGAAGGTGACACTTGAAACATGGGGAACAGTACTTTGAGGCATTAGTGGCTCTGTGAATGCCAAATCCAGTTCAACATCCCACTGGGATACCAAGGGGATGGTGGGTTGGCAGATAATCCTAAACTGTTTTTCTGAGGGCAGAGTGGTGTAAGAGCCATCCTACAGGAAGTTTCTGTGGCCATACCAAGCTGCTCTCCATCCATTACTGCTTATGTGTTGGAGTTTTTGCTGTGTGGAGTGTGTCCGTGCTATTTTTTAATTATTTTTTATTTTTAATATGGAAAAAAATATCTGGAATATACAAGACCGAGGAGGTAAAGGAGACCAAGATAAAAGTAAACCAAGGATATTGCTTCTCTGTGGCATATCAAGGTAAATTTGGACAATTTACTTTGAGCCAGAACCAGAGACTCAAAGGCTAGAGTACAAATTTTTGGTCATACAGGCAGACATAAAGGATTAAGTGAGTATCACAAGCATAATGTAGAAAAGCTTCAGATTTCTGACAGTGTTGAAATTTAGCAACGTTGTTTCTGGTAGGACTATTGAGCAAAGCCTGTTGAAGAGAGATTCTGTAGACAGTCCTGTGACTTTGGAAAACTGACATAAAACTTCAGGATATTCTACCTTACGATCCCAGCTCAACTCTAATACAGTTCAAAAATAAAGAATAGACCACTCTTTATCTTGTCATTCCTCCAAAATATATGTCCCTGAATGTAAAGGGATGAATCAAAGCTTACAGTCATAAATTACTAATAAGACAATATCTTTCCTATGCCACCACTTGACATAATGTGTGATAATCTAGACTGCTGAAACTGGTATTCTGATTTTAGTTATCATTTCAACCAACAGACTCTGAGAATGATTTTAAAACATGAGATTAAAAGGAAGAGTCAATATATTTGGCATTTTAGTAAATAAATAATGAAAGCAACCTATATTCCTCTATAGCTGGTGTAAAGACACTGCTGCAGTGAAAAACCATGCCAGGAACCTTTTGATTTTTTTGTACACTTCAAAAGAAATACACAAGACTCAATACAATGATTTGTGATCCATCAGATTTTAATCATTATACCCAGCTTCTGGTTTTATTACAATAAAATTGCATTTTTAAGTACTGTAGAACCACTTCAATATTTAGAACTGTTGTGCAGTATTTTAAAAGTAAAATTAGAGAATAACTAAGTAAATCAATGATCCTTGATATTATATACCATCATCAATACTAGATAAGCAGTAAGCACCTTGATACAATTAGCTGTTACTTCAGATGTCAGTAAATGGAAACACACTGGTTTTGATATTATCCCAGACTTACACTTCTTGTGAATTACTTGAGAACAAAGTGACAGTGTTGGAGAAGCTGACTTCGCTGGATCTGTAATGTTTTTCAGGTAAACTGCTTTTTGGTGTCAGATCACTTCATACATTTTCAATGATTTATGACAGTAGTTGCAGGGAAATGTTTACTTTTCCATAGTAGGATGAGCAAATCATATTTTATTTTTTCTTTATTGTCAACACAAATTTCTAGTTATCTACTAGAAGTGCAGAATTTATGTGTACAGAAGTTTTCCATATTATATTGTTATAGATGCATGATTTAAAATTAAAACATTACTGCTAATGAAATACATTTTGCAATATGTTTGCTCTCTCGGTATGATATGGCTGGTGCTTCACTGCTGGTTTTCTCCTTTGCAGCAGATATGTTTGTTGCACTGTGATGAGAATTTGTGTGGGGAATAAAAATTCGCTAAGCATTGCATCAAGAGGGAGGGAGTTCATTAATTCTTATGTTATCCTCTTTTTGCCAGAGTTCCACGTTTAACTGTAGGTCTCCTTAATGAAAAACTGCTCAGGCAGCTCTCACAGTAGCAAAAGTAGTATGGTATGGACATGAGGAGAGAAGGAGCAGAAAGAAAGGCCCTCTTCTTGGTCCAGCTGAACATCAGTATGGCCTGAGCAAAGCAACCAGAAGTAATTGGTCATGTTTTAGTGTGTTATCAGTTTAATGTAAATCTTTGACCAAAGATGTTTGGTGAGCCAGATGCCCAGATGGTCGAAGAAGGAAAGTGTGTAAGGTGGTGTGCATCCATCCCATGCCTCTAGCATCCAGGGCTACTCAAGACTGGTGTGGTGCCCAGTGTAGTTCATAGCCAGCTTAGCATTGACCTATGTTGTCTCAGCAACTAGGCAGATCATGGGTGTCACTGCAGGGAGAAATGAATAGCATGGCTGTACTCTGGATTTGCCCTCTGATTTTCCTTCTCAAGTCGAATTACTTTACTGCCAGAGTCACGTAAGAAATCTCTTACAGACTTAAGTTGACCAAGGTCACATCTGCAGGGCTTTTCCATACCACAGAGTAATTATTTGGTTGGTGGTTATTTGACTTGGTATAGTTGTTGAAAAAAGCTGGAGTTGTCTTAGCAGCTAACATCCTAACTTGGCAAGCAGATACTATTTTTATATCCAGGGATGATTTTATTTAATTTCTGCTTACAAGATCTTTATTTCTTAAACCAGGTAGAGTACTAATGGAACCCAAGTCATGGCTCTTTTATAACGGAGCCACTGAAAGTCCGATGGAAAATCCTTAAAAAAAATTACCAGGCAGAGTTCATTTTGCTTTAGCAAACCAAATGCTTCATAATGGATTTCCTGGGAAGGTTGTTCACTCCAGCTTGGTAAAACTCCATGTTCTTTTTGAGAAGAGGTAACTTACACTCTACTTAAAATTCATGTATTGACTAAACGCTAGGAGAAAAAGCTGCTATGTCTAAAATAAAATTATTATTCTCACTAGAGTTTAAGTACTTTTCTTTTATTGTTTTGTATGATTTTTATGTTTTATTTTTAAACCAGTAAAGGCTATTGAACATTTAGCTTTTGCCTCATATAAGTTCAGAATTATCGAGTGAACTCATTACTTTTTTTCTTTGACCTAAATGGAATTAATCATATATATATAGGGACTAACAGTGTGAAACTCTCACTCAAGTCCTATTCACAGATGCAAGATAGACCTGCATTGGGATTGAAACAGCAAATAGTCTTAGGCTAGTCTTTCATTAAAAAGTGAATTTCAAACTACACGAATGATTATTTGGTTTTGTAACTGTTTCAAGTACACATAATCTTGTCAGGAGGCAAGGTCTGATGTTTTGTAATTTTCGTGGCACTCGTAGAAACTAAGGCCCTTCCATTTTAGTTGCAATTTACCAGACTGTGGTAGCAAAACTTGTCTTGTTTGTTACATTTTGACAGTTTAGCTTCAGAAGACATATTTAATTTAAAGAGTGCATCTTGCTGCAAGGTGTCACTCCGTTTATATCATTGCATCTCTAAATAGTTTCAGGACATCACTACACATATGTAAAAATCAGACTGCTGTTAGCAAGAGTTTCATGATTCTAAATGAAAAATGAATACAATGCTTTAAAAACATTTATGCAAATATTATTTCTTCTTTATGGGATGGCCTCTGTCTTGATACCGTCTTCCCCAAAGTTGCTCAAAACCGGATTCAAAGATAGGGAACAGTGTGTTTACCATTTCTTTGCCCTATGGGGTCTGCCTGGCCGTAAGCAGCATCAGAACTGTTCTGAGTAACAGCTGGTGCAATGATTCCTGCATCAACTTTTGTAGCTGAGAGTAGCTGGTTCAAAATTTAGTAGTTCCCTTTATCCTTGCTCCCCATATGCCTGAGCACTATGGCAGGAACTGAGTAAAGTAGATACAGAGACAGGGGCAACTGCCTCTGGGTGGCTGCCATTGCCTCCAGGTGGCTTCCATCACCTCTGGGCTGTGTGCATGTCAGGTTTGCTTTGTACTGCATGAGTCATGTACTCTGTGCCTGACCTGTTTTCTGTTCCAATGACATGCACTTAGTAAATAAAGAAAACTAAAGTGGCTTATAGAATAAAAAAATAATAGTACTTCCTTTTGAAGGGAATACTCCAACATTTTAAGAAAAGATACTGTGAGTAATTCAATCCAGAGACGACAACTCTGTCACAAGTGCAAGTACACATGGCAACAATAACTCATGTTGAAGTAGATATGCTGCTTGTTTCTTTGCAGGGAGAAGGAGAAGGCTGAGAAACTGAAGACAGATCAAAGCCATCATTAACTTCTATTAATGAAATTAAATATTTCAGGTCTTCACTTAGCATACATTCAGTTCTATTATACTTTATACATACAGAGATGTTCTCTTTGAGTTAGCAGAAAGATATTCAGAAATTAAGCCAGTCAGTATATTTTATATTTTATTTTTTATATAAGCAAACAGCAATACACCCTTCAGATGCATTTTTATCTTTTCCCATTAATTCTCACTGGGTTTTACCCTTTAGTAATATTAACAAATATTCCCAAAGAGAGATGAGTTGGTGCTCAGGGACTCTTGTCACATTTTGTTGTAAACAGTCTCCTGCAACTTCGGTTAATAGCGAAACCATTTCATATTTTATTGAAGGTAGATGTTTAGAGGTTCTTATAAGGATTGCAACTATGTCAGTGTATTCCACAGAAGTTATTAAGAGTATGCTATCATTCCAAAGGCTTTTTATCAATGCCCAGAACTGCATATATACGTGATTATATAAGTGCATTCTGTGCGAAACAGTTACTTTCATAACCTCTTATTAATAGTATAATTCAACCTTTTTTTTTGCTTGTCTGTTGATCAAATCCCCATTAAAACCACCATACCTGCAAAACGATGTGAGTGATGAGAAATGTTTATTTTGTGTATACAGAAGTATTCTCTAATGCTGCTGGTTCTTAATCCAAGGCTCTTTCATTCTCACTGAAACTCATGAATACAAAATTATATGAAAATCAACTACAAAAGGGTTAGAAGGCAGATAAAATAAGTCAGGAAAATAGAGTGCCAACAATTTAATCAGTGTAATGTGTGGATAACACAGTGGAGAAAGACTAAAACTAAACAGCACTTTTTGCTAGTTTCTTCTAATAAACACATTTTCTTTCCCTTTCTTCTCACTGTCACTCATTTATAGTCAGTCACTTCTCAGTATTGTTTTCTTCAGGCAGCTGTTACTACTTCGGTTGTTAATGCCTGCTGTGGCTTTTGAGCTCATCTGAAACAAAGTGGAAGTATGGCTTCTTTTGACTTTCCACTTATCTGTGTCACTTTCCAGTGTTTGGGAATATAAATATCACTCATTCCATTCCCCAAAAAATGCCAATATATAGCCTTATAAAAGTGTGAACAGTATTGCCGAAGCTTGAGCAACCTGGTCTAGTGGAAGGTGTCCCTGCCCATGGCAGGACGGTTGGAACTCCCTTCCAACCCAAACCGTTCTATGATTCAGTATGTGGTATTTTGAGAACTATTGAAATTTTTGAAGTTTTAGCTCATAGCCTGTGAAGTTTGTATCTTTCTACGACTTTTAGCTGCCTAGTAATCTTGCCTCTAGTCATAACAACACTCACATTTTCATTCCCACCCTTTCACTATTTACCTTTTCCACCTGCAGCTGGAGTAGTTTGGTGTCTAAATCGATGGAATTATGCCCCTAAATAATTGCATCTGTGCTCACATTTAATTACAAGAGGAAGAATACACTCACAATAGATGAGATTAAGTTAAACGATGTCTGTCTAATCAGGTCCCTGGCAACTGAATTCTGGCAGTGCTTACTTCCTAAATCCCCTTGCTCTGAATGCAATGAGAAAAAGCTCTTTGGCCTGTGCGAGTCCTCATCTACAGAAGATGGTTTTGCTTTTCCGATTTAAGGGGCTGTGACACTGATGTAGGAGCAAGCCTGAACAATGTTCCCCCCCTGCCAAAAACACATGGGGGCTTCATGGTGTGGTTGGGTGGACCTGGCGTGGTGGGACCTGTGGCTGGACAGGGCAGGGCTGTGGGGAGATGAAGACAGGCCCTGCTGCAGCTTTGGGGACTGCCAGCTCTGGGGCAGGAGGCTAGAATGGGGTCCTGGGCAGAATGGAGAGAATCCCAGGGGGTTTGTTAGGGCCAGTGCAGCCTGGTCATGTCCCCTTGGGGCCTGACACTGTGGTGGCCACGTCTGTTTTCTGTGAATACCAGCAAATAAGACAAAGACTTCTGATCAAGCACCATAATCATGGGTCTGCTTGAGGGCTTCAACATACCAGAGAAAAGATTCAGGGTGGGGTTCTTCATGATTTCATGAACATTTTATAACATAAAATACAGGAAAAGCAAGGGGTTCTTGGTCAAAGACACCAGTAAGGCAAGAGTTACATCTAACTATTATTTATTTCATGGCATGGCACACTATTTCTCTGCAACCATGCTGCTGAAGCAGCCCGAATTTAATAATAATCTTCAGTTTAATAAAGTTAATAAAAATATTCTTTACATTTGGCTGCAAAATATGGAGGAAAAAAGCACCTGTTACAAGCAATTGGTAACCTGGAAAAAACCACATTGGAAAAAAAAAGATTTTCTTTTTAGGCTATGTAAAAATGTTTTATTTATAATTAATAGTAGTCATGTGACTATATGTAAGCCTTTATATATAGTCATGCTTATGATGCATAAAAGGTACAGAGGAGCTTGGGGGATTGCTTAGCTGCACTTTCTGAAAACATTGAAAATATTCTGAAGTTTGAGAAGATGCACAGTCTTTTAAAATATTTTAGTACATGATTCTGGAATTTGGGTTATTCTCTATCATCAGTAGTGAGGCTGCTAGCAAAATAGTTATACTTTTAATGAACCACATAACAAGTCCCATTTGAGAATAATATGAGTCTAAAACTGACCTGCAAACCAGTGTTTGTGATCTTGAATGTATTTTCAGAAAATTCAGCCAAATTCATTGAAAACTTCTATGTGCACTTCAAGTACTGGGCAAGCAGCAGGGATAGACAAATTGAAATTAAGGCTGCTGGTTTGGAAAGTTTACTTCTTATCACCTCCGTGACTGGCAATAAACTGCGTTTGTTTCTCTTCTTCCTTATCCTGTGGTTATATTAGAGATTTAGCAATAGAGAAATTGACCTTTTGCCAAAGTTCATCTTGGTTTCTAACAGTGGTCAGCTCTCAGTCATTAATTCACTCAATTAAATCAGTTTATAACAGTGAAAGCAATAGCGGTAAAAGCTATTTACTGTATTATCAAACAGTGATATAGCAAGAGTACTGTAAGTTACTAGATAATTAGTAACCGCTCTGCTGGTTCAGAGGAGGTTGCCATAATTTCTATTCAAGAAAGTATGTGGTATCAGACTGTGGATCAGTAAATAAAGACTGTGAAATGTTACATGTGGTAGCCGCATAACACTCTCATCTTTCAAGCTGTTCAATAGATTTGTAAGTTCCTTGATAAACGGAAAAAACATTTCCCCCCATTAAGGCTATAAGGCATTGGAAAAGGCTGTGCATCCTTGGAGGTTTGCAAGACTTCTCTGGATCAAGCCCAAATAACTTGATCTGGCCTTATATCTGACCATGCTTTTGAGCAGGAGGTTGGACTGAAGACCTCCTAAATTATCCTGTGATATGCTTCTTTGATGTGATTTCAGTTGGCTTCGGCTATTTGAAATCAGTTCTTAGGAAAGGAAGAGTAAACTACTGCAGGTAAATGAGGTAGATACTAGAGAGCTATAAATTCTAATTATTCTGAAAATCACAAGCTTCGAAGTCTTAACTTGATGTTATTGTTTTACTTTTTTGTTTCCTTCTTGTAGTCATAATTGAAACAAATGCTTCAAGAGAGAGTTTCTTACAGAACTTTCTGATTCTGATGCAAAACAATGAAATGTTAAATGGGCCACAGTTAAGAATGTATCTGGGAAAATGTTTGAAATGAATGTTGGATAGCACTGCTGTTTTTTATTGCATATTGCTTGAAGAAAGAAATCTCAAGAATTTAGCAAATCATCGTTGTTGAAACCTCTCACGATTTTTATTGTCATTCTCTAGATAAATTCTGGTACTATCTGTCAGAAAGATGACAGACCAACATACCACCTTGGATTCCTTTGGATTTTTCTCCATTTTGATACTTTTTATCAGTGTTGAGTTCCTTTAATGTGACTTTTTTTTTTTTTTTGCTTGAGTTTTTCAACCTCTATTTTTCTCCTAGCATAGCTTGAGTCAATTTATGTAGCAACTGCAAAAATGCTGAACGGGATTTTTTTGGTAGTCTGGAAAACCTAAAAAAAAAAAAAAAAGCAAAAATGAACAATACTAAATTACTTTTTAGTAATACATTGCTGAATGAATGCACAGTATACTAGTGAGATAGTTAATTATAAGGATCTTTAAACAATCTGGGGGTTTTCCTTCTTGAAATTTTAGTGTAGGAATGGAGCATGAGGTTTTTCCCACATTACTTTCCTGAAGTGATGTGTCTGGAGAGTCTTTTTGCTGTTAAAAATTCTCTTATGACAGCAAACTAATCCAGAAGTGTTACTTGCATTGGCTGACACCTAATAGACAAATATACATATATAGTCATAGAGAAGCAGCATAATAAAAAGATCTTGAGACAGGTCTTATGTCAGCTGTAGGTTGTCAAAACACTTTTGATGTCAATGAAATTGTCAGTTACACCTGGTAATATGTCTTCCTCTCTGAAGTTACTCTTTTGGTTAGGGCATGTGTTGTTGAGGTACAATATATTTCCACTGGCTTTCATGGTGGTGAAGGGATTTGGCGGACTGGTACTAATATCCTTCTTGTGAGCTCACCTGCATCCACTTAGACAAGGTTTGAATGTCTTGATGGTGTTAACTAGACTGTCCCTTTATGTCCATATT
>WEIS01000225.1:253-28745 GCA_013389965.1 Todus mexicanus | reverse complement strand
CTGAGCATCCTCTCCTGACAGCTGCTGGAGACTGTGAAGGATAGATGGTAGACAGACCTGTAGTCAGATCCTATCTATAGCTATCTATCTGGCTTACCACCCATGGCGTTAAACATGTCTGTAGATGTTACAGTCCTGCTAGCTGGGACAGAAATTCGCAGCAACAGGATGAAGACTTCAGTGAAACGTGCCCATGATTTGCACTTTGTTATTGTAACAAAGGTCTCGCTGTGATTTCTGCCCAGTGCCACAGCTGAACCGCGTGGTTCAGCTTTCACTGTAATTTCTCTCGACACTGATGTATTTTGTGACCACACTGCAGGGATGCAGTACAACAGAGCAGGGCTTGTAATGGCTGGAGGCTGTCTCGGGCACAGCATTTTTAATTCTTGAGGAATTAAAGAGGGGGTCAGTAAAACTGCTACCGTGGGCTTCTGGAGGGCAGACTTTGACCTGTTCAGGAGACTGATTGACAAAGTCCCTTGGGAGGTGGTTCTGAAGGGTAAAGGAGTCCAAGAAGGCTGGACATTCTTCAAGAAGGAAGAACAGGAACCAGCAGTGTGCCCAGGTGGCCAAGAAGGCCAACAGCATCCTGGCCTGTGTTATAAATAGCGTGACCAGCAGGACCAGGGAGGTGATTGTCCCTCCATACTTGGCATTGATGAGGCCTCACCTTGAGTACTGTGTTCAGTTTGGGGCACCTCAATACAAGGAAGACATCAGGTTGCTGGAGAGGGTCCAGAGAAGGACAACTAAGCTGGTGAAGGGTCTGGAGAAGAAGTCTTATGAGGAGCAGCTGAGGGAACTGGGGCTATTTAGTCTGAAAAAAAAAAGGAGGCTGAGGGGAGACCTTATTACTCTCTACAACTACCTAAAAGGAATATAAAGGTAGATACTGGTCACTTCTCACTAGTAACTAGTGACAGAACAAGAGGGAATGTCCTCAAGCTGCACCAGGGAAGGTTTAGACTTGACATTAGGGGAAAAAAAAAAATCACTGAAAGGGTTGTCAGGTATTGGAATGGGCTGCCACCATCCCTGGATGTGCTTAAAAACCATGTAGATGTGGTGCATGGGGACATGGCTTAGTGGTGAACTTGTTAGCTTAGGATAAATGATCTTGAAGGTCTTTTCCAACCTAAATTATTCTATGATTTCTAACCACTGAAAAGATAGTTTCCCTGGATTCTCTATTGCTGCTGACCTACCAATCAACAAAGATTTTACCAGCCTCCATGTTCCTAAAATTACACTTCCCTTCACTGCTTTTCTTACCAGTTGGGACCTCTGATTCAGCATCTCTCCCAGTCCCCTGGCTTGCCCAGCTCCATTCATGCCAAAAAAAGAAAAAGGTTTTCAGAAAGGAGAGATCCACCTGGCAAAAGGAGAGGTAGGACAAAGGGGAAGGTGGGCAAGAAAGGCAAGAGCTAGGTGAAGGGCAGACGGAGCTTTTCTGGGGGGATTGCCCAAGATAAAATCTATGTTCCTTTGCAGGGAGAGAAGCAAGCAGGAAGCCACAGGGCACATAGCAGCAAAAAGGGAAACGTGATTAAAACAAAGCTGAGCCAGGCTGGTAGGATCACAGCTGAAGGTCTGCTTTAAAAGCTGCAGCTGTACCCCAGGCTCCGACATCATAAGCATGCTCCTATGCATTTTCCCTGGTGCTTATAGAAGGGCGGGTTTGACAATCTCAGTAGGAGCTGGAGGCTTTAAGGGAGCAGCTGCTTCTGAGAGATTTGGCTGGCAAGATCCTGGGCTTGGCAGGGGCCAGCCTGCCCTTCAGGGGGAGACTTTGCTTACTCCCAGGGCCCCTGTTTCTAAACCGTGCTCAGCCCCAAGAAGGTGATGATTTAAGAAGCCTTGGCTTGTGGCTGAGAGACAGTGAGCAAGCTGTGACCCAGCAGTAGCGCGGATTAGGGAGGCCGGATCCTGCCCTCTTGCAGGAGTGTGGAAGATCCTACTGAGCACTCTGCTGGACTTGCTGTAACCCCGCTCTGCTGTCAGCTGAGCGTGGTAGCCTGCAGTCCAGGGGACACTGGCTGGCAGCAGTGTGAGATTACCCGCAGTCATCCAATGGGCAGTCCACTGGCAAAGTGAGAAATAAATCCGGGTAAGTCACAGGGCTTGCAAAGGCTGGCACTGGGCTCCTGCAGGCGCTGCCAATGGAGCCGCTATGCCCCAGCGCGGCACGACACTTGCATTCAAAGTCAGACTCGATGTACAGTCCCACTTCAAAGATATGTGTGTGTACATACCCTGAGAGCTGCAGGAATACCTCGTTGCTGAGTGTGCAGAGTTACTTGGGTTTGCAAAATGGTATCAACTGACAGAGCAAATTATTAATGGAACAGACACTGGCAGGGGCAGAGAGGTTTGGAAAGCTCATCAGGATATTCACCCAGCCAGCTCTAGCCACGTTCCCTCCTCGTGCCTCACGTCTGTGTTTCCAGGCTAATTTGTAATCCATTGCAATAGCTCTCAGGCTCTCCTGTGCTTTGAGTTTTCAAATCAGTCTGCCTGTCTAGAGCCATATCAAATGTTTTCAGCCAGCTCTGCTCTTTCAACCCTGTCAGCCGTGCTGACTAGCTGAGTAGGTTCGGGAGCCGGGCGGGTCTAGCAGACATGACCTTCTGTGAACCAGCTGCAGACGGGCTCCATCTAAGGGGACTAGAGACACTCTTCAGCAAAGCTTGCCATGGTAATTTAAGACTTTACCATCTGCAGCTCCCGCTTTTTTAGGACTTGCTGTTTCATAGTGGAAGAGAAGAAGTACTTGTTTCCACCGTAAGCTCACTTGCTCTGCATTTCCCTCATCAGCGTAAGCCGGAGCAATGGTCATAGTGACAGAGAGCCACTTCTGCTGTCCCTGCCGTAGAGCGAACGCTTACTCTGCCATGAGGTCTCCCTCTCGTTTTCTGCGTTCAGCAGAAACCACTATCACATATTCAGGTGTGGTCTCTGCTGAAAAATAGGTGTTTGAGGGTTTTGCTGATTGTTTATTTTGGTTTTGGTTTGTGTTGGGTTTTTCTCACAAAAATATCAAGAGAGACAAGAAACTTTGCTTTGCTTTGGGAGCTGCAATAGGCAATCTCAACTTCAGAAACAGGTCCTGGCTGCAGCTAAATCCTTTTTTTTTCTTCTTTCCCTCGCTGGAATACGTACAGTAAGGTAAAGCAGCACATTTTGTAAATGAATCTCAATTTTACTGGATTTCATCCTTGGGAAGAAACACTGAAAAAGCCTTTTAAAACATAGAAGTATTTTACTGAAATGCTTTAAAATATGCTTCTCATTTCAAGCAATGCTTTATTTAGAAATTTCTCTTACTGATTTGAAGGTTCAAACAAAATATTCTGACTCATTTTTCTGTTTGTTTGAATTGATAGAAAAAATAATTCCCCACATTTTGGTTTGCACAAAATGTCTGTGTTTTTAAATTGTTGTTGACCTGAATTCCCAACATAGATCAAGATTTATTAATAATTTTTAGCATGAAAGAACCAGAACATCACCTATTAGCACGTCTCAGAGTGCATCTTGCTTGTTTATCTCACGGTACAAAAGACACTTTCCTTTGCTTCATCGCATCCTATTTTATACAGATAGAGTCTTCTTGTGTTGCCCTGTGACAATTCCTTAGCCTCCTCCTGCATGTCCTCACCTCTCCTTTCTGTTGTATCCTTCTGCTCTATATAGGTCACCACTGCACTTCCCTGGAGTCTCTCCTTGTCGTTTCTGAAATGAGACGCTTCATTAGCTGCTCTCCAGTCTTCTGGCATTACTGACTTCTACAGTCAGCTTGCAGACACCTCTGCTAGTGGCTGCCTTCCTTCTCTTGCTGTTTGCCCTACAGAAATAGTACCAAACACATCCATGAGTCAGAAACTCCAGGGAATGCCCATTAGTGTGCTCTGAATTTCTCCTGGGTGTGTTTCACACTCTGAATCTTATGGAACCTCATTATGTTTCTTTTGTATTTAGATGCTCAGCATAGCTAATATTTGAGGATAATAGATACAAGGTTTTAACATTTCTTTTAAAATCCTTCAAATTGCTGTATTTTGGCGTAGAAGGAGGAGATTTGCAAATAAGAAGCAGCTCTATGCTTCCAGTTCAAATGGCTCTTACTTTACCCTAAGAAAAAGAAAACAACATTAAGGGGAAAAGAATTACATATATGAGTCTATGTGGCTCCCTGCCCCCTCCGACAGAAGCACTGAAACCGAACAAGGCACAGTGGCTGTCCTCTGCTAGGAAGGGGCATTTCAAAGGTAGGAAACAGGGAGAACAAAGCATGCATGTTCCAGAGCTCTGCACACAATCACCAACAAATAATTCTGGCAGCATCTCCGTTTTCTGTAGGAGTGTGCTCCATACAGCTAATCCCCTCGTCCTGAGTTGCCATCTGGAGCATGCCACGAGCAGGTCTGTGTAACAGAGGTGTTGCAAGCCTGTGACAAGCTGGGCAGCGTACCGAGGGCTTGCCAGCAGCCATGGGCTGTTCTTGCTCAGTCACACTTGGAGCCTAATACACAAAATGTACTCAGTGAAGGGCAACTGCCTCTTGTGAGAGGTCTGCTGGAAATAAAAGCCTGTGTCGTGTCAGCAATACTTCCCTCACACAATTCAGGAGCGGGCTGGCCCTCAGCATGCTGCTTGGCGTGCCACTGGCACCCTGTGTCAGCGAGACTTTCAGAGAGCAGGAGAAATATCGACAGCGAGCAGAAACCACTGAAGCCCAGTGCAAGGATGCTTGGCTCCCACTGTGCTAGCAATGGCCTTTCTTGGGACTGAGCACCAGGCAAAGGTTGTGTGGCAGCCAGGGGCTGGCAATCGCCCTGTTGCTTGCCCCACAGCCACCTGCACTGCTTGTTTCTCCTCATCACACATAGCCGCTGTTGACCACCCATCCCAGCCACCAGCATCCTGGCATACCCAGTCGGTCTATGTGCTGGTGCAGGGCAGCCAGCAGAGCCCCAGCAGCTCAGCTGAAGAGCCCCTGGGCAATTTCCCATCTCTGCTGAGCTGGGGGCTGTGTCTCTCCTCTGGCACAACACCCATACTGCCCCCCACTCTTCACCAGCCACAAACATCTTGGTGAGGAGGATGGGGGGCACCTTGCAGGCTCTTTACAGTTATTGTTGTTTCTACTTCTGCTGGATGATACGGTTTTTGTGTCTCCTGTCTGTTCACAGCTTCATCAGCATCTTAATTGTGCTTGGCTCCCTTTTATGGCAGGCACATGTAGGCAACTGCAAGTTTCCTGGCCAAGCTTTCTGTTGGAAAAGGGGAAAAAAATGGCTCAAAAAGCACAGCCAAGGCTGTAAACTGTTCAGGACTATTTATCTCCTGGTTTTAGGCCTGTACTCTGTACAGGGTTGTCAGAACAGCAACAGCTTCTGGAAGCAGGGATGCTTTCCACCCAGTGATCTCAAAGCTGTCTGCTCAGAGCAGCGGACTCTCCCTAATCGCACTTCAGGGATATGAGGAAGGAAAAACAGAGATGGGGCATGATTTCCTGCCTGCCCTGCCTTGCTCCTGTCTCTTCTGACAGATGCAATTTCTCACCACCTTGAGACCACAGCCCTTGTGTGACACAAAAAGTAGAAAATCATCCATTAATCTTCTTCCCGTTCTTCCCCCAGGAACTCCTGTGTTTGTTCAGGTGGGGATGCACTTGCTTAGAAATGCAAGCACTGCCCAGTAGCAGCATCCACCCTTTCACTGCCCCTCTCTGGTGGGCTCTCCCAGTGGGGGAGCAGCAGCAGCCTCCTGCTTGACGTCCATCACTGAGAAACTGGCAGAAGGGTCACCTGCTTCTCCAGAAGCAAAACACTGAGCACCTCTGTTGATATTAACCTCAATAATGAAAGCTGCAGCTTCTGTTTGCAAAGAAGAAGATAAAAAAGGCAAAGGTTTGGGTCATGTGTCTCCCTGCCCCTCTCTCCAATGGCTTTGATCCATTTTGGACTTCGGTCTCAAAGCTCGTTAAAAGGAAAGTACAGCCAAGTATTACTCTGAAAGAGAGGAAAAAGTGGCTCATCCATCAGGAGAAAGACAAATAGTGTCATATACTGGTTGCTAATTTGTTCTCCCCAGGGAGATCTGCTTCTTTTTAACTAAAAGAGTGTTTTGCCACAGAGGGATGCTGAGTCAGCTTGACTTTTTCTTACCCTGGGCTCCTCCCTTTCCTGGCATGACCCCAGGGCAGGTGTCTCCCATACCTGTTGACCTCATCTGAAGTGCTGGGTGAGTACTTCTTGGGGAAGAGACACCTCTCCAATGAGCAGATGGTACCTGGGGTCTCCTGCAACAGCTGAAATGTGGTGAGTAAATGCATCCTGTAAGAGCAGGAAGGTGGCAAATACTTGATTTAAAAAACAAACAAACAATCTGAACTGTAACTCTATTATTCTGCTAGTCTGAAGAAGAGGAGGCTCAGGGGAAATTTTCTCACTCTCTACAACTACCTGAAAGGAGGTTGTAGTAGGCAAGGGTCAGTCTCTTCTCCAAAGTAGCAAGTGACAGGACAAGAGGAAATGGCTTCGAGTTGTGCCAAGGGAGGTTTAGGCTGGATATTAGGAAAAATTTCTTCCATGAAAGGGTTGTCAAGCCCTAGAACAGGCTGCCCAGGGAAGTGGTGGCGTCACAGTCCCTGGAGGTCTTTAAAAGATGTTGAGATGTGGTGATTAGAGACATGATTTAGCAGTGGACTCGGTAGTGTCAGGTTAAGAGTTGGGGTCATGATCTTAAGGGTTTTTTTTCCAACATAAATGACTCTATGATTCTCTAAGAGTCAAATAAAAAAAATAAGGCATCTCTTCAATTATATTTCAGGACGAAGCTAGTTATATCGATGATGCCAGCCCAATTCTCAACAGAGTACCTTGGCAGGGCAAGGACTATGGAGAAGGTTAGGTGAACATGTAAGTGTTCATGACAATGAGATTTTTTGTGTGTGTCCCCAAAAGTCACTTCAAAGGCTTTTGAACAGAAACTACTGAAGATGTCGATTTGCACTGTCACTTGAGAGCACTTGGGAAACATTAGGGAAGTGGAAGATGATATTTTTACTAACAATTAAAAAAACATAAAGGAGATGTCCATTCATGACCTTCGAGTACAGGTAAAATAATGGAATAGCTGAAATGAGATTCTTTATTAAAACATGAGAGGGGGAGTTGGTAGCTGCCAATCATTGTCAAACTAACTGGAGACCCTTTCTTTGTTGAGATAATATGTTTGTTGGGTAAAGGTAAAAATATTTGTGTTTAAATCTAGTTTTCATCCAGGCATTTTCTTTGTGAAAACACAATGTTTTGATTAAAAAGGCCCAGATGATACATAATTCAAAGTGGAGCATGTTCAGTTACTCGGAAAGTGACTCACTGCCAGAGCTCCTGTGTGATTGTAACTGGGGAATTGTTGCTTCAGCAGGCCCATTTCCAGTGTTGTCCTGCAGGCAACCTCAGTGTTAATCTGGCCTCTTCTGCATTATGTGGCTCATGGTCTCTGTGCGTGTATATATATGTATATATATTTAAATTTTTTTGGTGGGTTTGCACCTGCTTACAGCGGCTGTTCCTTGATTCCGTATCTTTAATGGCTTTTATCAATGATCTGAAGTGCAACAACATGAATCCTGCGCTGTTCCCATTTGTGGGCAATATAAAAGTCGGAGTCTGGTGAAGAAGGAGATCTGCTTACTGATACAGCACAGCTAAGATTGCTCAATAGGATGGGCATGGTGGGAAATGTCTGCTTGGCAAACGTACTCTGGAATCTTTGTCTCTCTGCTAAATCAAGCTTCCTATCTACAGATACTCCCTTCAGGAGCATGCTGTTGTAGGGCTCCTCAGTCTGGTAGATGAGAACACAGTAATGGCAAATGAGGGAAAGGTTTGCCTCAACAAATTTAGCCTGAAAATAAAGCCCAGATTTTTCACAGTTGGGGGAATCTCTCCTTGTCACAGCTTGCCAAAGGTTGTGTCACTGGTACTCAACTTCAGGATAGGATGTTTTTGCCAAAAGATGTGCTCATGTTCAAGTGGAGTCAATTCAAGGAAGGCCTGTGGTCTCTGCTGGTAGTTTTCATGCCCTTTTTCATCTGAGGACTCAAAAAAATTTTGCCACTGAAATGTAGATTCCCTAGAAGTGTCGTTTATATAAATTGTAATACAGTTGTTATTGAAGTTGTTTCGTCAAAGTAGTCCTGTTTAGTCATCTTTTCTATATTGCAGAAAACAGTCTTCATGGGAACTGTAGGTCAGCCGTCATGGGGTAACCCTGGCAGTCCTGTCTAGTGCATTCAAAAAGTGGTGCTGTACCAACTTACTCTCAAGGGAAAGATGTATCCTCTAGTACAGCATTAGTCAGCAGTCTCCTGCTTCAGCAGTTGCTATTTTTTAATCGTTGGAAGGAGGGCTGCTTTAAGAAATATCATTTGAGTCATAGGGAAATTGAGCAGGGGTCAAGTCTCACTGTCCTGAGTAGGAAGTTGCACTCCCACTTCCTTCCTGCCTCTTTCCAGAAGATCTCGATAATCCTCTCCCTCCGCCTCTCTGTCACCGAGCTGCCTGGGGAGCGGAACCTGCCCTGGCTCCCTCAGGAGCCTGTGAAACACTGCCTGAAATGGCCCCTCTCAAGTCCTTCTAGCTGCCTCCTTTGGTGAAGCTGAAGGGTATCACTAAGACTTTTTGTGAACCCTTGGCTACTCTCAGCTTCATACCTGCTCCTTACTGTTTGTCTTATGGCTTCTGGAAAGGTGAGAAATAAAGTGCCTCCAGCTGTGGGATGCTGGGCTGAGGCCCCAGAGGGTGGTGCAGAACTCTCCACAACTGTGCTCTACCATGAGCACCACCTCCTACTGGGTCACCATGCCTGAGCAACCTTCACTTGACCAAAGCACTTGGTCAGCTTTAATTATTATTGGTTTGTTGCAAGTTGAATGTTTACTGCTTAGTAAATTGATGCACAACACAAGGCATCTATGATTTAATTTCATCTTGCAGATGGGTGAAGTTTTGGTCTGTTCCTGTAAGTGACATCACGGAGGGATGTGGCAAAGAGCTGCGTGAAGAGGTGGGCTAATTCTAGGGTGAGCTTACCAAGGAGGAAATGGCTGAGGATACTTTCATCTAAGCATAGCTGGATGCATGCAAGCTTCATAAGAACTGCTCAAGGCAGCACTTCCTCCCTTCAGTATATGGAGGAAGGAAACTCAGTGGTGATAACATACAGTGGAAGGTAGTGTTGGCTCACAAGCTGCAGGGAGGATGTGACTCTACATGTGTCACTGGAGTTGGGCCAGGTGCTGTGATAGGGGAGTTTCCAGCAGTGATCACCACTGCACCAGCTGAGAGAGGACCTCCGCAGCTTGGATGCCATTTCTGGCTAAGGAGAGACCCTGAATGAGAAGAAAGAGCTTAGCTGTGCCAATAATAACAAAACACCACCTTGTTGAGATTGGGTGGAGGAGGAGGAGCTTTCTGGGTGATTTAGACATCTGCACATTCGAGAGATCCCCACTTATTCATCACACTGGAAGTGTCGATGTCCTTACTAAGTTCATTTGACTGCCAGACCAAATTCCCTCTATGTTACCCTTCATCCAGGGTTCCTAAAGCTGTCTGCAGCCCTTGCTTAAACTAGTGCCTTCCAGAAGTATGTAGGTAATAATGAGTTTCATATGATTATATACTATATATATATATCAAATAATTTGAAACAGTATTTATTTTTATACACACTGAAATACTGCTGGTTCTCTAAACTGATATGAGGAGAGAACAAAACTGTGTTCTTGCTTCCTGCATTTGCAGGATGCATTTACTCAAGGCCAGCAGAGAGCTTCAATAACACCAGCTGCAGATGGTCCTTCTTACTTTGTTAAAGGTGGCCTTGTGCCTTCCGTTCTGGTGAGCCCCACATGTGGTGGGCTGATGGCCTTGGTGCTCCAGCCTCTCAGGCACAGAGTGGACAACAGGCAGCTGTGGAAAATGGAGTGGCTCTGGCAAATGCTGGCAGCTCCCTGCTGTGCACACAGTAATAGTGCATCCTCTGGGCTCATTGTGGCTGCTCCTGGCACCTTACCTGCTCACCGGCACTGGTGACCAGGTGCCATCACGGTGCAGCTACTCGCCCTGTTGCAACCGAGGCATTGTGTGTTTGCTCACCTGCACCATTTACTGGATTAATTTTTGTTTTCACTGTGACAGTTTTCACATGGAGAAGTCAAATTCTCCTCCTAGCTAAACCTTTATATTATTCTATTGCCTGGCAATAGAAAGGTAGAAAGACTATTATTGTCTGCAAATGCCTATACCTACAGTTAATGTATTATTAGGGAATAAAAGAGGAGGGTCCAAATCCTTATTTTTAAGCAAAAATAATTTTATTATAAACTGTGTTTCTTTTGCATGCTGAAGGATTGGGTGTAACCTTGTCTTTCATTCATTTGTATGTGGTCTGATCAAGGATACAGTATCTCTGAGAGCAACGGGCACAGGGAGCTGCTAGAGAGCATCACTGAGTGCAGGCAGTGGCTACTCTGTAGCTGTCAGCTGGATGCCTCTGCAGAGGGGGTACAAAAAGTTCGCCATTCCTTACGTTTTCTACGTGTGATCCAACCCTCGTAAGCAGAAAGCAATTAGGAAGCTAGTATCTAGAAAAGGTGTAAAAGACAAAAATCTCAGGCTGGGTTTTACTGTAGTTTTAAGTAGAATATGCCCATGCACTGCCGTTGTGCACAGATTTCCCTTAAGCTTGATTTGTGACTAGAGGGCATCTCGTCTGCAAGCCCAGGTAATCCATTTTGAAACTGCATTTCTGAGGAGGCCTCATTATGTTGCCAAATAACACTGAGCTGGAATAAGGTGCCAGTCTTCCAGGGCAGCCTAGGGCGGCCAGGCATCACTCTCAGCAGTCAGATGATTTTCCTGACACTGTCTGGAGAAGCATGAGTGCAGGGTCTGGTGACCCTTCAATGGGAGACTAAGAGCAGGAGTGAGCAGGTAGAAGGAGGGCACTTGTGGCTGCAGGTGGAAATGGAGCAGAATCCATGCCAGGATGTGATGTTGCATTGGGTAAATCCCAGGCCACCAGGGTGCCCTGGGCTTTTAGATTACTATTCCTACATGCCCA
Source organism: Todus mexicanus (assembly GCA_013389965.1). NCBI lineage: Eukaryota > Metazoa > Chordata > Aves > Coraciiformes > Todidae > Todus > Todus mexicanus. Next base: position 17,603 of record WEIS01000225.1, on the reverse strand, counting down.
TTCTTTATTTCACCACTACGGACAACTTAATCACAGGCACGGAGCAGAAATGACTGTTAATTTCTGTAAAACTGCTCACCATAATGAACAGGAACTCTTTCTGCAGAGAAGCCTGAAGCCAGGGAGGAGGTCAGGCTGGGCACTTGGACCACAACAGCAGAGGATAAGGTCCAATACTTGCTTCTGTCTCCCCCTGGCTTGAAGCTCTGGTGGCAGAAAAGTGACCTTCTGCAGGAGCCAGGCTTGGACAGAGGGTGCTGGAAGTGAGCCACACTGACAGAACATTGTTTCTGTACCCTGGAATGGCTTGGACACCACACAGATCAATGGTAGGCATCATGGCTATAGTCCAACATAAAGGAGAATTGGTGGTGGGGTTACTCTTACTGCAGTATGTCTCAAGGCAGGATTTTTGTGGGTGCCTGAACATAGATAGTATGGTATTTGCCCCTTCCAATGAAGGACAGATTGTTTGACTGAAAATAAAAATGAAAATCAGCCCAAAGTGAATTCCACCAGAATACTGCTTTTGGCCAAACTGCTCTGAATTGGACAACAACGTCTGGAAAAGCTGCTGTGTCCCTTGACTGGCTAAAGAAAAAATTGTACTTGATCTTGGCAAATATCCCAGCTCTCTTCAAAGTGCAGAATGCTTCTCTCCTTTTTGACCTCGTTGCTGTTGGACTCTTACACCAGCCAGAGTTTAGAAGCTCTTGGTTTATGGCAACAAACTGAAAATGGCTGGCAGCTGAGTTCAATACATGCAGGAAAAAGGTCGTTTGTTTTTTCTCCAGGCGCAGAAGAGAGGCTTTGTCCAGACAAGCGTTACCCACAAAAGGTATGAAGCAGAGCAGATTTCATCAGCTCTGTCCCACAGAGACTGCCCTTCCTGAGAGGTAAAGCATCATTCTATACCACATAAATCAACATTTTGCTCTGTGGGCCAGGAGACCAATCTGCCATGTACCCAGCTGGGCTGCTGTAGGAACTGTCAGTAACAACATGCCACCTAATTTGCTCTTCCAGGGAACTCAGTTCCCCTGGCTTGAAGCACTGGAGTTAGTCATCATTACCTTATTAGCCCACTCTTCCATGACACAGTATGCAAGTACATTTTTAACTACCATTTTAGTGTTTCACGGCATTTATTCAGCTGAAAGGCAAAGGAGCAACATCTGTTTTGAAGGGAAATGCAAATGTGGGTAGAAAGTGCCTCCTCTATCCACACGTGGTGAAGTCAGCTGCTGTGGTCTGGAGCTAGCCCCTGAGTTGGGCAGAGGGCAGCAAATGCTCTGGTTCATTCTTGGGGCATAGGGAGGGCAGATCCAGCTCTTCTGGAAAGAGACATGAGCAGCATGCCTGGCTTCTGACATGTCCCTGCCAATGCTGGAGGCAGAAGTGCCAAGATACTCTGCAGCAGACTTTGCAGTTATTCACTAGTGAGGTACGCCCGGTTTCCCACCCACCTCTTGCCTGCGTCCTGAGAAGTGCAAGAATTTGATTTCCTGGCTGTTTCTGTGCTGGCTTCCAGGCAGAGCAGGTGAATCACAGCAGCCAGACTTGCCCTGAGCTGATCACTCATCACCAACAGCATGTCCATGAAGCAGGATGGTTCCTCCACCCTACCACCTAACATCCCTCAGACCCTAGCCTGGTACAATCCCTGCCTGTGGTGAGGAAACATGGAGGGCAACACGAAGTGGGTGGGTGTTCCAAATGAGGCAGGCTTTTTGCTGCATGTTAGAGTGTGTTGGCTCGTACAAGTTACATACCTACACCTAAATAGAGTGAGGAACCTTTTTCGCATATAAAAGACTACCCATTTTGTTGGACATGGCCTCCCCTTCATTACTCCCCCAACCACTACTTGCTCCTAGATCTGGGTATCCACTTAGATACACAGGCTTTCAGTTCTGAGGGGTTTTTATTTAAATTTGATTTAGAGAAAGAACAAGATGAGCTCCAAGTACAAGACTATGATAACTCTGGAATATTACACAGCATTAATCTCAGCAGTGAGTGGGAGAAAGACACTGAGGGATGTGCAGCCTGAGAAAATCAAGGAGGCTCAGTAAGTAGCAGGAGCAGATAAAAGCAGAGAGCTTGGGAAGATTTTTGGATGAGAAGTGTCAGTATAAAGAAGGCAGGCAGGAGAGAGACAACCCAGGCCAATTCCAGGACAGACCTTTCAGTGAGCGCCAGCAGCTCTGTGTTGCTGATGTGGAATTATTTTATGGGTTTCTCTCATTTCCAGGCTCTTGGAAAACTATTGTCTAGTGTCTGACCTAACGGGAAGTGCAACTGCTCAACACAGGGAGCACATCCAAGAAAAAAATGAAAAGCAAAAAATTAAATTCAGAGGTTGGCTTTTCCTATTTTTAGCTTGTCTGCAAGTTATCTGGAGATGCATGCAACTTATTTTGGAAGATTTAGGAAGCAGAGGGCGTTGCCTGTTCTTGCAGTATAAAAAGGCAAATGTGCTGCATTTCTTTGGCAGATGATGAGCTGCAAGAGAAACCTAAACAGGCAACAATGTTGAGGCTTTTAGACAATTGCATTAAAGATTTTTCAAGTGAAAACTGAAGCATGTGCCTCCCTAATGTTAAAGACACACAGAGAGAGGGATGGGGAGGGAAAGAGATCCAATACAAGTGGTTCTGTGGCTGGGATCACAGACTATGTAACTGCTCAAGAACTAATGAACTGGGCTACAGCTGTATAGGTGCTCTGAAATCCAAACCCTCTTGTAAGAGGGAGGTTGCACTCTATCACTTGCAAAGATCCCCAAAGACCTGGTGAGGATTTGGCAGCAGGAGTCTTGTCACTGAGGGTTTGCTTGTGTTACAGGCAGGCAAGGTATAAACATTGCCCAGAACCTGCTCCCTTCCTGACACCCATTCTCTGGTCTAGCCCATTGGCTGCCTTTATTTCTAAGGGCTTTTTAGTTCCCAGTACATTTTCTTTTTCCTGGTCAAACAGGTATCTGGCTGAGTTGTCATTCCCTCATGCAAGCCCTGGGAACATCAAGGTCCTAGTGGTAAAGTCATGCCAGAAGGTCATAGCCAAGGGATTTGAACAGTATTTAGCCAGGAGGTTACTGTCTGCTGTGCTCAGGCACTAATTGTTGACGAGACTATGTCTATGGAACAAATCTTGTTTCTAATCATATAAACAAGTCTTTTCCTGGCCTTGGCAGTAGCAGCCAAAATGTAATCAAAATTCAGTGATTTTCCTCCTCTCCCTGATAGGGAGTGTTCTTGTTGAGCCAAAGAAGAGCCTGGCCAGGCCTGTGACCTGAGCTGCAGCCTGGACAATAAATTCTGAGAAGGAAGATGCAAACCTCCATGAACTGCCTGTTTCTTTGGAAGGTCTGTAGGGCCTATTGCTCAGAGGACCCTGCTGCATCGCTTCAGCAAGAAAAGACAGTGCTGCCCCACAATGGACAAAAGGGAGGTGATATCCTGAAGCCTCTTTCAGCATCAGATTCCGTATTTGAAGGGAGGATAGGCTGTAAAACAGGCAGATATGTCTCTACTTATCCCACCTGCACTCTCTTAAAGTGCCTTAAGTCTATGTGTCAGGGCTTCTGTTGATCACCTGTGGGGCCAAGGAGGAATTGCTCAGCTCCTTGGTGAACACTTTGGATATGGGGAAGTTTGTTTCTTTATTATTCCCACCCTCCAATGATGCAGAGGAGTGTGGCATGAGCAAGTGATATGTGGCATGTGGAGAGGCTGGGTGGTGCTCCCAGCAGTGTGCCTGCTGATACCTGTGAGTTTTCAATGATGTGCAGGAGGAATTGTATTTTCCTGCCTAGGCTGATGGAAACCACTACAGAGGGTGGGGGTTTTTTTCTCCCTCCCTCCTTTAGCTTAAGAGGGTCTTTTTTATTTCCTGTGGTCATCTGGGAATTGCCACGAATAAGTCAAACAAGTCTTGGACTACTACAAAGGGCCTGAATACGAGCAAAGCTCATGGGGCTCTCTGTGTGCTTCCTGCATGCAGTATGGTTTTGACTTTTACCAGCAGTCTATAGAACTCTGAAGTGAGATGTGGATGCCCTTGTGTCCCCTTGCTGGTCTCTTAGCTGGTCTCAGCCAATCGAGGGATCCAAGCTCATATCCTGGATGGGTGCTAATTTATGCAGGAGGGCTTGCTCCTTTGGCAGATGTTCTCCACTGCGCTACATCAGAGACTCAGCTGTCAGCAGAGAGGGCAACATGCATATTCAGTTCCTCCTTTAGTGTCAGCCATTGTAGAAATCGCCTGCGGCTCAGCAGTAGCCGTTTGAAATGCTGGGCAGCTATCAGTAATGCACCTCAGCACACTCTGCACAACTAGGGCAGCTCCCTTGCAGGTCTCCTCACTCTCACTCCATTTATTAGCAGGGCTGATTACTCTGATCTCTGCTCTGAGAGACTTTTCACTAGCAAGCTAGGTGGTGAATTTACAGGCCACCAGGTGTGGCAAACTTGTACTCTATAGGGCTAACGACTGTGCGGTTTTTCTTCTAGAAGGTGGCTTAATGCACTTCAATCAAATTCCTTGCTCAGTGATTGCCGAGAAGCCTTTTCCCACAGCAGCATGATTGCAAGGAGCGCACGGGGACATTAGCCCAGTTATTGCCCATTAGCTCCCTCAGGTATTTGCCCATGGACATAGAAAGGTGATCAAAGGTGGATGTTAGTGTCTTCCATCTTATCCTATAAAACTTCTAGTTAGAGCTGAGAAAACAGAAAATACTGAGCATGCAAGGGTCTGCTAATAGCACTGAAATGGGAGACTGTGCATGTGCAAGAAGTAATTGATGTAGTTGAAATATATGTGATTTTTTTTTAATTTATTTACTGAAACTTCCTGGCTTGTAATTTCAGTGTTGTTGAGTGGTTGAGGCCTGTGGAGTAAAGAACACTAAGGAACCTCGAGCATGTAGTCAGTATATAAATCTAGACGCTGGTAACATCTCATAGGTGAAGACTTTCTCAGTCTTGATGGAAGAAAATAATTAGAATCATTGTGATATTGCTATTTCAGGCTGCTCCAGGCTTGAGCATATCAAAAGCTACCAGAAGACAGCTACTGGAACCATCATAACGTGATCTTCACCCAGTGTGCCAGTGTCACTGGGGCTTTCAGCTAAGACCCAGGTGAAAGCTGTTTATCCCTGCCTGTGGTTACATTCATTAGTGGGTATTTTATTCCTCAGGTCTAGGAGGTTGAAATGCTTCTCTGTGTCACACTGTTTTTTTCAGGGTGCGGACTAGTTATTGTGCTTCTCAAGATTACCAGGAGTGCTTCTCCAAGGCAGGAGTCAGCCAGCAGCCAAGCCCTGTCGACCAAGAAGGACATACTGTGACTTGTAGAATATCATTTAAGCATATGCATAGAGTGACACGAAGAAAAGTCTTCCACAGCAGCAGGGTCAGGTCACATTGATCAGTATTTCTGGTGCAGTGCCTCACTACAGGTTCACCCTGAACACATCAGGAACACTGATCAAATATAGGTGACCATTCAGGAGCGTGACCTGCACTTCCATGGGTCACCAGGCTCAAAGCACTAAAAATCCCTGAGCATCTCCTGGTCACAGGGGAATTCATGTGTCACATAAATTGGGCGCCACATACAGCCAGAGGTGCTCAGGTTGGGTCTGTCAGACAGCTGATTCCTACCCCTAAAGCTTCAGCACTGCTTGGCCACAGTCCTCCTGGGCTTGGTGCACAAATGTCTTCATGCATTGCACAGAACACCAGCATAACAATCACAGCACACAGACAGGCTGTAGAGACCTTTGTTAGCCCTGTTGGAGCCTCTAGCCAGGATACAACAGTCAGAAATTGCAGCCTCCAATAGGTCACCTAGTTCAGGTCTTGTCTAATCTAGGCTGAGTGTTTGGACCTACAGCTCCCACAGCATAGTGCGAGGTAGTCAATCAGCAGGCTAAAGAGGGGAATTAAGGAGAAAGTACCTCCCTTTTGAAGATCCTGTCCTGCAGGGACGAAGACAGGGCTCATGAAGGCTACACAGATACAGAGTAAGACCCTCGTCAGCAGCCTAGCAAGTGAAGTTTGGCAAGCACAGAGTCCCTGACTTGCAGAATATATTCACTTTTTCCTTTTTTTGTAAGTCAGTGACTAAGATAAAGCTCTAAACCTCACTGTCACTGATACCACAATAACATTTTTGCAAAAGATTAAAAAAAAAAATCCATAAATTTTGCCAAATGAGAAAACCTGGCAATTTTAGGACCACCCAATATAACTGTGATGCTGGCTAAATCAAAGGTTACTGCAGAACCAAGCTGAACTCAAACGCTGCAGCTCTGGCCGTAGCACCATGTAGTTTTTCCTGCCTCTCCTCCTGCAAGCTATTTAACCACCCCCACTTCACGTAGGCTGCAGCTGCCACTGCGCCTGAGCGTCTCAGGCTGAGTGAGCTGTGCTCTGGAGGATGCTTGCTTCTAGGAATCAGGACACAAAAGCCATTGGAGCATATTGATCGGCATCTCCCAGTGAAATGGGAAATCAAGGACAGAGGACGGAGGCAGCACTTGTCACTGATACACGTTGCCCTTTGCACAGAAAGGAGGCTGAAGCATCAGACCATGAGAAGAGCTTTGATACGCACACAGTGGGGAGTAGAATAAAAAGGAGGCAGAATCTACGTCTGCTTTTGAACTGGTTCCAAAAAAGCTAACGAGCACGTCCTCCAAGATGGTGAAAAGTCCAGCTTTCCTGGAGCATGGCCCAGCCCTCAGGAGCGCTCGTTAGTTGTCTTATGACTATCCCCATTAAATTAGTAGGAATGGACTTGAGCTGACACTTCATACTTCTGACAATGTATTATTTTCTCACCTTTGGCTAGAGCCTTTTACGCTTGTAGCTGCTGAGTGGGTAAGTACATTTGGTGCCCAGATAGAGCAAGGCTGTGAAAGCCCTTGCTTGCCCTATGTTTATGTAGCCACAACACAGGGCTGTCTCATTGCTGTTAGATCTCTGGGTGTTAAAGACAGCAACAGCTTGTTGAGCACCAGGGTTATCACCTGGAGAACACCTCTGGTGTAGGCAAGCTTGGCACAGGGCCCTTCTCTTGCAAACAAGAGTAAGATCCACGGATGGCTTTGCTCTCTCAACATAGTTAAGGCTACACCCTGTATACTGCAGTATGTCACACCTGGTGAAAATCCTGTTAGAAATGTTTGTGAAGGCTGGATGCTCACAGAGCCAGCTCATGAGCATGGCTAGGCTCCTGGGATGGTCAGTCCCTCATGGGCCAGAGCCTTAAGTTACTACTGGCCTAACTTGGGCCTACACCAAGAGAATGATTAAAAAACTGCAACAGACGATATGCAGCACTGGATGTTTGATAATGACCAAGAATCACAAATTCAGTCCGTTTTGGGTCCAGGAAAGGAAATAGTTGTGCAATAGCATCACTTCCTATTCAAATTCTCTACAGACAGGGAATCAAGATCTGAGATAAGAATCACAGGGTGAGGCTGGTACGAGCAGTTAGTTGGCCATGTGAGCTTTTTTGAGTCTTCTCAGCTGTGACCTACATGATCTGTGCCTCCTTTCCTCTGGCACTTTTAACAAGACTGGGAGCTATGGGTCTAGGCTACTGTTAGACATCAGTTTAGGAATTTTCATGGTGCATTTGTAAGCTACAGTGAGCAAAGTCCATGTTATTTCTGAACAAGAACATCCACATGAGCATGTAGTATATTTTTATCTTGCAGATTATCAGCATCACAGTTGTAGTGAATGCATTTTAGCTTTCCTGAGCATCTCTATTAGCACCCAGTCTCTATTTTTCAAACCATAATGTAACAAGAGACATCAGTCTCTTCCATCAGCTAACCTGTGCTCTGCCACCCTACTTCAGCCTTTGTTTTGATGAAACCAGTGAGGAAAACAACAGTGCAGGTTCTCAACAGGTATAATCCAACCTACATGATTGCTGGCTATTTCTGAAAGGGGCTCACATTGCCTTCTCGCTCTCACATCACCTTCTCGCTCTCACTGCCTTCTCTGTAGTAAAAAAACAACCCCAAAAGTAAAGGCCACGAGCACGGTGAGCTGGTCTGACTCTCAATGTAGCCAGATGTAACACAAGAGGAGCAAAGCAAATGCTGGGACAAGGTCTCCTGTTCAACAGCTGCTGCCGTTGGTTTGTGTCAGGCATAGGATGAAGTTGTACTCTAGCCTGGCATTCGAGATATGTTTTGATTAACCTTTTCTGTTGCTGAAGCTCAGCAACAGAACCTGATTCTTCAGGTGAAGCTTCTAACCCAAAACAGACGATGATGAACATGTCAGAGTTCTCTGACCATAGAAGACAGAAACTGTACAAAGGTTTGTTTGCATCTGCTGCTGGGCCGTCTTCTGGGGCTTTTCATAAGCCAGAGGAGATTGAGCCTACTCCCTTTTTTATTTTTAATCTCTCAGGCGCCAATGCTGGCTGACTCAGCACACATCATGGAGCAATTGTTTAGAAACAGATGTTGTGATTTACTGCTTCATGCAGTGCTGCCGCCCCTGCAACCGCTGTCCAGGAGGCAGGAGCAGTGGGCAGGAGGACTGCCCTCGAAACCTGGTATCTTGCAAGCTGCCTATCAGTGTGCGGAAGTATCAGAGAAGCAGGGCAATGGGATCATGAAGCAAGTGGAACTTATTCCTGAAATATATGTGTGGGAAGATTTTAGCCTAAGAGCGTGTAGATCCTGCACCAGTGATGGCAGTCACTGGGTGCCCTGGTAGCAGGACCTGCCCTGCAGGTTGCAGTGTTCCTGTTCAAACAGCCAGGGCTTTGTTACCCTTTGTTGCTTGCTTGCAAGATTGAAAAGAAGAAAGAAAAAGGAACAACCCTTGTGGAAGGGACCCTAAATAAAAAATTGTTCAGTCAGATTTCCATTTTATTCCAGAAAAAGAGCTATTTTTGCAAGGCATTTGAAAGGGAAGCAACTTGTTATGTTTTATGGCCTTTGTTGCCCCCTCCAGTCCTATATTAGTAGTTGGTGCTGTTTGGAAAACAACAATCCTCGGGAAACCTGCACTAATAATCTCTCAGGCTCATTATTTGATATATATCTGACATATTTTGGAAGTGAAAATTGGGGTCAGAATTTCCTTTTCTGGCACCGCGAACTTTCTATTGGAAAAGCAAAGCCTCTTTATAGAGAAGACAGCTTTATAGGAGCTGCTGAACTCACAAAAGAACTTTCGAGTCCTCTCAAAACTTTCTCCCGTAAGTGTAAAATGTGCCTCTAACCTGTCTTTCTGAGACCTGTGAGCATGTGCATGCATGTGTGCAGACAAATATGACACTTAAAATTGTACGCAAGTCCATTTTACTGTTTGGTAGCAAGCCCGAGGCCACACATGCTGATCAGATTTTGTTCCTCGGCTGAGCCAGCTGCAGGGTGGCCCAGCTTCACTGTCCTCACAGAAAAGGGGTGGCCCAGCTATAGAAACGACCAGAAAAGCACTGATTCCACACCTTTTTAAAGCCATGTCACTGGGGTAATTATCAACAAATAATGTAATTACTTAATTATGTCTTTTGTCTACTGATTATTTTTTGGGGTGCCTTGAGGAGGTGATTTCTGAGGCAGAAAGGAAGCCAAGAGCTAGTTGTGCTCCTCTGTGGATGGGGGGAGCAGGCTGTGGAGATTTGTACCTGGATGAAGCAGACAAGGGTAATCTCTCTTGTAGAGATGCTGCCCTCATGTAAGGACACAAAAGAATTCAGCCAAAGAATGACACATTTCATTAACTCTTTAACATCCAAAAACGTTTTTACATGAACTGAGTGTAAAATAAGTTTTCTCCAAATAAGTTTTCCAAGTGAAGGCATATTTAGAAAGGCAAAAAACACTCTCCTTCCTACCTTTGGGAGCTTTGTTATGTTCTCCCACTGTGCCTGCATCTGTCAGCCATTGTACTCTGAAAATGTTGGGGCAAAAATGACAGTACAGAGGTGTCTAGTGCTTATCCGTTCCATGACTGGGTACATGACAGGAACCAAATAGAAGTGGTTACATCTCTTCAAAGGATTTCGAAATTAAAAGGTACAGATTTCTTGCTTTGAAAAGATAATCAGAAAGTGCTTGGGATACAAAGGTGCTTTAAACTAACTAGAAAGACCAGGCAACCAAGGTGGTGGTAAACCAGCATGTCAGAACCATGCATCCCTGAAACGGGGAAGAGCAAAGTCTGACCAACACCCATCCCATATGCACTCTTCTTCCCAAAAGTTTGGGGTTGTGTTTCTTCATGATTCTCTTTCAGTCCCATCACTTCAAGCCCACTTGCTGGCCTGGCAAGTTTGAGAGACTCCCATCAAATGTCACATTATCATCCACGACAACCATGCAGGCCGAAAGCTGAATATTCACTATCTTCCCTATGGCTCAGGAGTAGGATTCTTACCAGCTCTTTTTTTTTGGTGATAATATGAATGCATGTGGAAGTGGAATACATTCCAGCATAGCCCGCCAGTGGGATCAGAGACGGTAGTTTGGAGATGATGAGGTTAAATAGATGAAGCGTTGGAGAAGTGCACTGGCTGAAAGTGTATTTGATCATAAAAGGTTTGATGCTAGAGGAGAGAGAGGATGATTGTCAGATTGGCGGTTAAGAAAAACGCCATTGTAACTGACAACCGTACAAACAAATAATTACTGAGGTAAATCTAGAATTCCAATATACCTTGGTTTGTACTATTATTTCAGAGTAGAAAAGTTTACTCAGAAAAAAAAAGATTTTCAAGGAAAATTATAACATTTTTAAAAAGAGCCTTTGATGTTTAAAATGAATATAATTAATGACAAGTTTTCAAAGATACAGTTGGATTAGTTCTGCTTGGATTGCTTCTCTTTTTTCTGTGAATCTCTACCAATCATGAAAGCAAAAAAAGAAATTAAGTAATTAGTGGAGTCATCTGGACCAAAATTAGAGATAAACTTACTTTTTACCAATTATCTGATTGATAGGTTTTCGTGTTGTAAGCACTGCCGAGTCAGACCTTTTATCACGCGCAATAAAGATTGTTGTTAAATTCTAGCACGTGCTTAATATACTAAATGTTAATAGTGTGGAGTAGTGCAAGCACACTACGAAGTAAGGGAAGTCTCCTCTGGAACCTGCTATTCCAGTCTTATGGATGAGAAGCGCATTGGTCCCTGTTGAAAGGCTGGAAATCTCAAGCTTGTGCAACTTGTCATTATAATGATCCAGTTAAGAGTACTTGACAAAGCAATTTAATAACCATTTTAAACTGGTGCAGGTATGGGATGTTGGGGAGAGGAGAAGTCCTGTCCATGTTGGTGTTTCTAGTTGTGCAATAAATCAGATGAAAGAACTACCTGAAGCCTTTACTAGGCTTCTACCTAAAGCTTAGTAAAACCCTGAGGGCAAAGGAGCAAGGGGTTGGCTTAATTTTCAGGTGCATCAGCCCCTGATTTATCTCACTATTCACAGTATTATTTCTGACACAGGCTGGGGGAGCAAGAGCACACATATATCTGTGTATCCACATAGACATTTAGTCAGTCACAAAGTCCAGGAGCAACCCTCACACAGATGACGCTGACCCGCTGGCAGAAAGAGCAATACTTCCCCAGGACTGGCAGGTCCCACGGGCATTGCTCACCTCGCTCCTGTGACTGAGACAGCAGAGCAGTCTAAGAGCAGAGTGCGAAAGGCAGACCTTTTTGTGTGTTAATTAAAATAGATACATAAATATTCTTGTCCTTCTTACTTGATGTAAAAAGTTAAAAGTAAAAATTACAGCTGCAAAATCTAGTTTTGTTTTTTTTTTTTTTTTTAATTTGAAAACTACGTTTAAACAAATGTTGCTGTTTAATTCATGTGCTGCAAGGAATTCCACTTGTGCCTGGAAAGTCCTAAATGCACAGTCTTGCAGTGATAATCCATTTTTAAAAATAGGTAGCTGAGGCTGTTCCCAAGAGGTAGGAGCTTGTGGATTTACAGTGAAACTGATTTCAGTGCAAGAAAAATGAAACAGATATTCAGGTTCACCTGACATACAAAACAGCAGTGACAGCGTCTCCACTAATAAAAGATATGACACAATTAGACTGCTAACCTTTCCACTTCGGGAGTTTATCAAAAGAGGCCAGGACTTTAAATTAAACAAGAAGAATCAAAGCTAAATTCTGCTATTACAGAGTTCTCCTATTCCATACCTTCGTCTGAAGCTCTCTTGAGAAACGTCACCAGTCTCAGATCTAGGTGCAAACTGCCTTGTTAGAAAAGCTTTGATATTATAATACATGGTGAATAAATATTATGAAAGAGCATGGCTGTGAAAGGTATTATAAGTAACTGAACTGTGATAGCAGAAAGGCTCAGGAAGAACTGAATGAAATAAAGAAAGGTTTTGCAGTGCTTTTTGGTACACTAGGTGCCATACAGTGGGTGGTAAAAGACAGCAGGGCCAGAGATGGGACTAGAAAGGAGGGGGAAAAAAAGGCAAGGATAGTAGGAAGAAAACATGCAAACCAGGTACTACAACAGAGAAAGGAAAACTTTGATGTTTTTTGCAGTGAGCAAGATGACACCATTTCTACTGGCTTTTAAACAGATTTACCTATTATAGCCTTTTGCTCTATCTTACAGAGAACACATGGTCTAAGCACTGAGCAGATAAAATTTGAAAGTAGCCTCAGCTTAAAAGGTACATGAAATGCCAGCGGGTAAAAAAGAGAGGCAAAAGTGAAGAGCTCCCCAGCTTTAATTCTTCTGCCATTTGGAGATTCTCACTGGAGTGTGCAGAGCCTGTGTCGCAGTCAGGATCCTCCATCCACCTGAGGTGAGTAAGCTCTCTAGTGAGCGACATAGAAAAACATTTGCTGTTATTTTTCTGCATCATCTGCTATCTTGTGCTAAGCACTTTAAAACCACTTGCGACAAATCAGACAAATACCAAGGAGCACCCAGTCTAACTGGGAAGCTGGAATTCTTCCCAGACTCCATATGAGCTCAACGTTGTAAACGAGCAGACACTAGACTACCCCAGCTCACTCACCCTGAATATTCATGCCGATGAAAGTCTCTTCTCCATGCACTCCAGAGAAACTCTGGCAAGTATTTGCCTTAGTACTACTGATATGGCACTAATATGTTACCGGCCCACTTTTCCTTCAAGGGACACCAAATGCAGGAGATGTTGAGAAAGAACTACAAAGACAGGTAAAGAAAACTCAGTAGCGTATAAATATTTAATACGCTCTTTCCAAGCACCACCAAGGCATATGTAAATGTCCATGTATTATGTAGAGGCAGAGTAATCTCGCTTCATTGAGAGCTGGAGTGGAAGGAATGAAAAAGGAGAAATGAAGATTTGAGGAAACCTGAAATCTAAGATAACGATACCATTGGCAAAGAGTATAGCAGCTTCCTTTCTCTATGATGGCCTCAAGGCATTTAATTTTGGTGTCATTCATCTCTGAGGCCAGCCAGCCACAGGCCCCATATCATAAAAATGTGTTCACAAGCCATCCGTTTCCCTCTGGGTTCAGAACCAGGACACAGGAAAGGTTCCATTTAAAAATCATTTTATTATTAACATAATCTTCCCATTTAGCCAAGTGTGGGTCATGTATAAGGAATGTCGGTAAATATACCATTTGAGGCTTCTTTTTACATATTTCCATTGATAAATAAACTCTGAATTCACATAAAAAAGTTAAACTTAAATAACTAATATATTTTCTGTAACAGGCATACATTGGTAAAATATAAATATTCTCTTACTCAGCCTTTGCTCTAAATAGAGATAACAGTTAGCCACACATCACAGTTATTAACAACTAAAAACAAGAACTCAACTGATTTTCTGGCCTGGACTAAAATAGAGATGGAAGCAGAAAATTCACATTTTGACTTTGGGCCAAAAGAGGTTGAGAGGCAGGACAAGAACAGTTTTATTAACAGCCTCGTTAAAAATAGTCTGCTCTGCCACTGAATTTTAACTTATTCTACATTAGGTAGTCGATTCCATTATAATTTTATGTAACACTCAAGTATCACTAACAAAATATGGCACATCATCCATGAACAATATAATGATGTTTTAAAACTACCAGGGCAAAAATGTAGGCGACATGAGTGATTTGGTTCTGGCTAGCCTTTTTGTCCTCTCAGTCTAACATTAATATATTGCATCATGTCACTGTTTTGGCCACTTTCCTGCAAAAGACTGGAGTGTGTAACCTGTGATTCTAGTTTTTCAAACTAACCAGTTACCAGGCAGTCTGATACCCCGGGTTTCCTCACCCAGAAGTCAGACCAAAATTGGATGCAGATGCCCTCTCAAAGGACTCTGGGAATGATGGTAAAAGGGACCACAGGACTGCTAGCTTCAAGCTCCAGTGCCGTGAGGAAGCATTCAGTTGCGGCATCATCATTGCCTTGAGCCTGTAGCACCTCTCCCAGGCCGTTCCAGACCTCATGGGCTGTGGAGTTCACCTGGACAGCATCTCTGAGAATCTTCTCTGCCAAGCTATAGCGGCCGAGCTGGTAAAGTATCAGAGCCTGCAAGAAAACAAAGGAAAAAAAGATAAGATTGGCCAGTTAGGACTTTCCTGAAGCTCAAATGGTATGTTGTAACAGTGAAATACGCATAGGTAGCTCTTGGTTCAAAGTGTTATCGACTATATAATACATTTTTCATTTGCTTTGTTTTAAGTTTGTTTTGTTTTTAACGAAGGAAGCAACCTGAAGCAGGACTGGAGCACGACTCCACACCAAAAAAAGTCAAGTGGCTTTCGACAGGAAACACTGAAATGCACAAACAGAGTTGAACAAGAAAAACTCCACTGAATCACCAAAAATCAGTAAGTACCTGAGCTTTTGTGGCAAGTTCCCATGCCTGAAGTCCTACTAAGGTGTATGCCCTGAACTGTTTGTACCCTGCCTGTGCATCTCAGCACCCAGCTCATGTCTTATAAACATCTGAGATCATACACATGGCACCATTTTCTCTCAGGGATGGCAGTAACAGAACTGAATTCAGTCCAATGGGCAACAGCCATGGTATCTGATCCAACCCTTGGAATGGGAAGTGTGTTGGGATTAATTGCACCAGTAGTCTATAAAGGTATAGCAGGCTGCTAACTTTCTCGGGAGCTTCCTAGATTCTTTATCTTCCTCTGCGGGATGGAATCCAACTCAACGCCACATGATCCAAGAGGATGTCTAAACAGACTAGGGTATGGGCTGAATGAGTCAGTTATGTTCGTTCAGCTATGTTCTCGTGCCAGAAAAGTTGTGGAATGACCTAGTAAAACAACTATATTCCCGGATTACAATAATCCTAATAATGTTATGCATTTTTACCTTGTGACTATTGCAAAATGCATACTGACCACAAATCTTTGTTTTCCAGAGAGGTGTCTTGATTACATGTTTACAGATTCTTTGCAACTTCATCCCTCCCAGCCTCGACTCGTTGGACTATGATTTTCTTTTATTTCTCTCTGTGCATATATCCCTCAAATCCCTATCAACCTAAGTGCTCATGATTAGAAAACACTGAAATTCCATTGCAACCCCTGAAGTATCTACCAGATGTTTCTGGAATTCTGCCCACCAGGCTGACTTTCAGCATGGGCAGACTGCTCGACTGCATGGGCCAGTAAATAAATAAATACAATGACGGGTAATTTCTATCAGCCTAGTAGATGCTCTCACATGAAGGTGCCAGAGGGCTTTTCTGGTTTGGGATTTTTTTTGAGCTGTCAAGTGAGTCAGCATTTCCAGAGTGAGTGAACAATGCTCCCAATCCAAAAATCAGGTAACTCTCAGGGTTGGTGTGTTTCCCTGCAGAAAGGCAATTGTCAGTGACTGTTCGGTATCAGATGTGAAACTACAAAAAAATGAAGCAAGGAGATGGAATATGTAACAGCATTTTGGCTGCATGCACCTAATCTTAGTAATAGTAACATGTTCTTAAATTTCTGACACAAGATTTTGCAATTAATTTTCAAAAATCTTTTATTCTGTATATTTAATACTCATTAAACATGTGAGTTCTTCAAATATTGGTAATACTTCTTTTTTCCCAAATATGCCAGGCTATTTTCCCCTCTCGCTAAGGGTACAAGCTGTTCTGTTCAAGACAAAAGGAAACTACCAAATTTTGCAGATATAAGCCTGTTGACAATAACAGAAACACGTTATGTCACATCTGCTCCATTCTGTATGGAAAAAGTGTAGCTGAGATTTTCCAGGTGATAGAACTAGAGCAAATACTACCTGCTTGCCTGCTCTTTTACCTTTCTAACAATAAAAGCCATTTACCACTAGTGAAGGGACTGCTCTGGCATATTTTGAGGGCACAGTTTTAGAGGAAGAGTCTTTCACTGGTGTCTCAGGCTGAGATGGTGTGAAGATTCCTGCTTTGGGCAGCAGCACTGAGGCAATGAGCTCTGCTTCCAAAGAACCAATGGAGAGAAAATCAGACCTTTTGATGCAGAGGATCATCATGCCACTGTTTTGATACAGAGCATCAAAAAGACAGTTTCATTTGGTCACTACATCTATGGGCTCAGCTCAAATAAGTGACTTAGAGAAACGTGGTATGATACCCTCTGATTCATTAACCCTCTCAGAAAGATAGTCAGATGTCATATGTTGTGTGTCCCATTTGTCGATGATCTTCCTGGATGACTTCATCAAAATTCTGAGGCACAGAACATTTCAAATTGTTTGCAGTCCTTGCCTGACTTTGCTCTACTAAGCATTACTACAGATCACAGAGAGAAGGAGCAGGTATGTCTATCATGCAGCAACATCCTCGCACCATCATTCATCCAAGAAAACTGACCTCCAGTTTACCAGTTGTCAGCGTATGTTTGTTCTCTGTACTAAACCCTTCAGTACAAAAAAACCACCCAAAAACAAAACACTACAAACAAACAAACAATCACCAACTAAAAAAGACCCCCATGCCCCCTTCTCTAAGATTTCCCAGAAATCAATATAAATTATCTTCGTCCTGCACAACATATGTTCCTTTGTTTCCTAATTGGAAAAAAAAAATAATCTTGAAGCTACCATTTCTGGCCTTCACCTATTTAGAAGCAGATGTACAGACAACATTTATCTGCAGAATAATGTTAGGTCTCTTGCTTTATGGCTGGAGATGGGCTTGAACAACACATCAACTCTGCAGAAACACAGAGGGGAACCCAAGTGACATATGGCTCACACCTTCAGACTTGGCATGTTAGTTTAAAACCTAAGCAGAATGTCTCCTCCCTTTATTCTCTTTCTAAACAGGCATATAAACTTAAAAAAAATTATAAAAAATGATAGGGATTTTG
>WEIS01000223.1:17466-28931 GCA_013389965.1 Todus mexicanus | reverse complement strand
AAAAAGTCACTCCTCTGCTTTCTTGCAAGGCCCTTGCAGATACTGGAAGTATCTTCAGCCGTTTTGCCTTTGAACCATTTGTCTGACTCCATCCAAGGTAGAGAGAGAAGCAACCATCCTGGAGATCACTCCCAGGTTCATCAAAATAGGTTAGGGCTGGAGGTTAGACGCCAGAGAGCCTGGAAGGAGCAGAGGGAGCAGGAGATGGAGTGTGGCTGTGATTGCTGTAGGTAGCCTGACACTGTGGTGGGATTTAGAGAAAAGTGTCTTTCCATGGGCCGTATGCGTTCAATTCCTGGGTTTCCCTCCTCAGCTTCCTTCTCAATGCACATTGTAATAGAGAGCAAGTTCTTTGGACAGAAACAAGTTGTTAAGCGCACCTTTCCAGCACTCAGTTGCCGACACTTCCCATTTCAGATGACTACTACAGTAACTAACCTACTGACCTCTCACCTGATCTGTTGTCCTGTGGCAGGGGTTTCCTTGGTTTGCCTTCTGATTTTTCTTTTTACTACTGGTCATTCAGAAAGTTGCTCCCTCAGAATTGCTGTAATCACTGAGAATGACAGATCTGAGCTTGTCAGGAGTTCTTCCCCGGCTCCTTTCTGAACACGTCTCTGTTGTGCTGGTAACGCTCGTCTGTGTGCAGCTTTCCTTACATTTTGGCAGACACTGGGAATTTCAGCAGCAATAAATTTTAATGGATAGAATTAAGAAGGAAGGCAGCTTTTTGGAACAGAGAGCAAGGGTTTTTTTTGTGAGGGTTGGGTTTTTTTTCCTAAATATATCGTCTTAGCGAACTCCCACCTGGGACTGCTTTTAGATAGACGAAAATATCATGTGCCTAAATATCTGTAGACCGCACCTGGAACTGCAAGGAGATTTCAGCTCTGGTGATATTTCTCTGTTGTCTGTCCCTGAAAGGAGCTCTGAAGATCAATCTTTGATTTGTTGTATTTTTGTTGTCCTAGGCCTTTTTCCACAATTTGCACCATACTTAGCATTTTGTATCCAGTGAACACTTGGAATATGCATGAAGTAACCACTTTTCACTTTTGCCAAAGAACTGGGGCAGACATCCTTTGTGGGTACCACCAGCCTAGAGCCACTTTGTTGGGGTTGCGCCAGTTTTTGCCAGCTGAACTTGTGACCTGAGTGATCCCTCCTGCACCTCAAGCCAGGGTGCATGAAGCACGATGCCTTTTGTTCCCCGACCTTCTTTCAGATGATCCTTCTTAGCAGAGAAACTGTACACGTCCCTCTACACCAGGCAAGAAAAATGCAGTGGGCAGCTTTCTAATCCCTCAGCAAAGCTGGAGACGGCACCTACTATATCAAATAGCTCCTGCTCCTGCCACAGCTCCCTCCGGGCTCTGGCCTCGTCCAGTTTATGACGATGACGCCAACCGTGGGTCGCGTCTCGCTCCCCGGGGAGCCCCTTCCCTGCTCCAGCAGATCTTACCAATAGGAATATTTTCCAGATGTGCAGCCTGAGCTGCCCTCACTCCCCCCACCCACCTTTTGCTTCTGGCTGTGCCCGGTGGCTAGGAGCATGGTTTGCATAGAAGATGCGTTTAAGCAAAACTGTTGCAGCCTGGTAGGACCAAAGAAAATATTTTTACTGCTTCTGAAAAAAAGTAATGGTGAAAGGGTATAAAAAACTCCTTCGAGAGGAATTTCTGTCCATAAGGCTCTTCTTCTGGTACAGAAACTCCAATTGTCTGGCTTCTAAATACGATGAGAAAGCAGAAACCTCCTGTCTGTGCTGCAGCCCTTCAGCACATCTCATCTCTTGGGTTTTGTCCTCACTCTTCATGCTGTATACAATTGGATCTTCAAAATGTGAGGATAAATGCACTGACATCACCTGAGCTGTGCTGATTTACGCCAAGGTCCTTTCATCACTGTCAGGATCCTTCCCTGCATACAGCAGATAAATGTTGCCTGGAGAGACCCAGGCAGCCTCTTGAGACCAGTAGACCAAATGCACTTCAGAATCTGATGGAGTGCTCCCATTTTCATGTTGTGCTTGTCATGATAGTGCTCAAGTATGGTCCAGAGGTGCGGTGTGATGATTGCTGTCATCTGCGTGTGATGTTTTCACAATGCATTGTTTTTCCTGGACTGTAATGTGCTATGTGCCATCCCTGGGCTGGGCTGTTCTGCTGGTTAGGAAGATGGACTAGGAGGACACGCAGGTTCCTGCCCCAGTGTGCCTCTCTGTCTACTGGTTCCCCTTCTGATTCCCTTAAAAAGGAAATGAGAACATCACCTGGTGCATTACCAGAGCTGTTTCAATCCTGAGCCCGTTAGGCCTGGGTGTAGCTATTTCTTTGTGTTTAGAGGTCAAATGCCAAACACGATATTGTTCTGGTTTTGCCTGGGAAATCATCTGACTGGCTGGACCCTTTCAGCAGAGGCCCATACTGTGCCAGTGGTGACACTGGATGCTCATGGACAAAAGAGCTGGGAAGGTGAAGTTGCCAACCTTGCACTGAGCATGGGCTGGCAAATAGAGGAGCAGTTTTACAAGCTTGTCATTGGTGCCTTGAGAGCCAAAAGGGGGGAGTGGGAACTGTCGAGCTCCTCGCCTCTCAAGGAAACGTTTTGCTCTGTTTGATCTTGTTCTCATCCTGTGTCATCTTTGATCACATCAGCAGATTTAATTAAACATTATCCTAAAAATAGTATTTAACTGTCTGTTCACCTGAGGATACCAAATCTGTAACTTTGAGAAGAAAATGGTCATTTGGTTTCTTGATGTTAATCCACATAAAAATTACCCTCTGAAGAAGAGCACGAAGTGTGCTGGAATGTGAGGCAAGAGTGAGAGAGGCTGTGATGCAATACCCAGGAGCTCCGCTCCGGGTCTGCCGGCTGCATCTGCAAACAGCAGCAGTGAAAACAACAGCCCAGCTCTTTCTGTGATATGTGAAGTGCAATTATGAGGTGAAATACGAAGCTGGTATCTTAATATCTTAACGATTCTGAATTTATTTTCAAAGTTAAGCTGTGCAGAATGAATCATTTATCAGTGGGCCATATGGAAAGGCACTTATCTAAACCCCTTCTTAGTCCCAGGTGTGCTTCTCTGGCAAGAACAAATCACACACAGCATTTGGAGGAGAACTGAAATTCCAGATGCGCAATTTGAAAAGATGCATTTGCAAAAATAAAGTAAGGCCAAATTCTGCAATATGTTATTTTTCTGCAGCTTCGGTGAAGTTAATGAGGTTCCATGGGGGTAGCTGACACAAAATACAACTCAAGGGATCGCCTGTTTTACTGTGTTACTCCAGTTTCATGCCAGCGTTGATTTCTGAGGAGCTAGTCTGTCACGGGGAAGAGAACTCAACCAAAAGTGTCGTAAGTTCTTTATATCCTGGTTATAAATATATATGGTGAGACAGCAGTGAGAAGGAAGTGTTCATATCGATGTTGCTGATGGATGTGGGAGTGAAAGCAATAGTCCCCCTTTCAGCTGACTTCAGGCATGTGGCTTCTGGAGGTCCCTGGCAGGAGAAAGATGATGTTACCTTGACCTGGCCGGGATAGCTGGTGTTTGTGGCACAGCCCTACAGGTGAGAACTGATCTAGGGAAATCTGGGAGTACCCAGTGAAGAGGTCAGGGCTGTCTTTGGCTCTTCACTGTCTTGTTATCCAGGAAATCAGAAAACACAAAGATGAGTTAGGTAAAGTCAGATGAAAGAAAAAAAAAATACGAAAATTGCTAAAAAAAATATCAAGAAATTATTTATTTACAGTTTCTGTCCACCAAGAATTGCAGTTTTGGTGGAGTCTGAAGTTGCCCCACTGCACAGGTCTGTTGCCACTGAACACTTTGTTTATAGCAACAAACTGATGTGGCTTTGTCAGAATACTTGGATGAAGCTGTTGAGCTTTTGCAAAGTGCAATCCCTGAGCAGCTTTTGAAAGGACCAGAGAAAAGCCTGGTCCTGAGAGAAGCTGAGAGCTGCAGGGTGAACTCCAGCGTGGAAGAGACATTTGCTCACAGATGCTCCCAGATCAGTTGCACCGTGACTGCTGTCAGTCAGAGCTGAGGTTGGAGCTCAGATCCCAACAACAGAAGGAATCAAGGCCAGTAAGTGGAGAGGCAACACTGATAATGTCTGCAGGTGATCTGGAGCAACAGAAGCACATCACTAGATAAAAACAGTTGACGTGTAGGCCCCTAAACCTCCACTCAATTATCTTTGGCAGTTCATCTTAGGCTGGGATTAGTCTGGTTTCCTTCAAGCCAAGCATGTGGGTGGAAAGTTCCTAGAGGACCAAGTGTTGGTTTGGTCTCCTGTGGTCTATTACAGCCTGGAGCACATTTGGGGCAGACCTTCAGGGGGGCTTCCAGCTTAGTAGCCCACAAAATCCCCTGGCAATGCTCACAGCTGAGCAGGAAGGGTTGAAAGCTTTGTTCCAAAACTGTGCTGTTGCTCAGACCTGCAACCTTGTGGTTGCCATCAGTAGAGAAGGGACAGTGTGCTCTTGCAGAGGAGTTTTTAGAGTGAAAACCAACAGATGCAGGTTTTTCCTCTCATTCAGATGCTGAGTTGCTGTGTGACTTCAGAGCAATTAAATAACTCAAAGCTTTTTCAACTTCCCTTTCGCAAAGCGTTTGCTCTCACTGTTGTGCCAGGAGAACGATGGTTACATGAAGGTGGGTGCAGAGTGTTAAAACCCTTCTAATTTATTCAGTTCTGTTTTCTAGACCTGATAGAAAAACTCAGTTCTTACCTTTATTGAGTGAGTTTTAACTGAAAATATCCAAAGCAGTGAATGCTAAGATAAAATAACTAATACTCAAGGCTTGTGGCAGTGTTCAGCAGTGGTACTGTGAGAAGGCCTTTTTTATATAGGTGTCTGACTTGCTGGGTCAGTACTGGCCTTCTTCTGATGCTGGTGACTTTGTGGAGCAGTAGAAGTGAGGGGATACCAGAGGAGGAGGATAGTGTCAGTAATTGCCCAAGAGCAACTGTAAACAGTTGCGTCCTGCCCTGGAGACAATCCTGCCGTGGTCACCATCAGAAAGTGTACACGCAGCCAGGCTGTGCTCACTTTGCTGTTTGGTTCATCTCCATCCCTGAGTAGGTTTAATGACCTCTGAATGGTGCAGGTGGCTGCAGTTCAAAAACCAGGAGCAAATTTCTGCAGAAAGCCTGAGTAACTTGTATCTTGAGATGCTCCGAAACATCTGCCAGCTGGTGCAGATGATGGGGTGGCCTCCAGGAGCCAAACCCTAAGCTAAAGTGATTTAGAGAAGCTTGACGGGCTATATGTCCTAGTAACACCAAAATATAATGGAAATTGAATGTCTGACCGCTTTTAAGTCATTTGGAAACCCCAGTCCTGTTATATTTATGAGACTGTCTGCACCACGCTTACAGAGGCACCGAGCAGGCTCTCCACGCATTCCCTCCCATCCAGAGCTGTCTAGCAACATTTACACAGGGTCTGATGCAAAAGAACAAGCTTTGCTAGTGGTAGAGTTGATTAATCTTGGCACTGTGCAAAACTAAACTAAGCTTGGTTTAAACTGTGTGAGGACACGTGGTGATAGGGACTCAGGGGCAGGTTGGAGGGCTCTGCCCCATGCTACAAGAGGTGGATGTAGCTAGTGTGTAGTAGAAGTAATGGTATCGGGCCTGACGGTCATCTCCTTCTCAGCAACGAAGTGACATCAGTATCAGTAGAAGTACCATTTAAGGAGGAGAGGTAGATGGATTAGAGTTGGATAAGCTCTACCAGAGCAGTAGCAGTGGAACAGAGATTCCCCCCGTGTCCCTCACAGCTCGAGGGCTGCTAACTTTGGTGCCCATGTCTCAATACCCAGATGATCCTGATTGCTGTTGGTCTTTCACTTATATTTTAAGCTTGCTTTCCCTGATTCTGAAAAAAGATTTCTTTCCTGAGCCAGCTTAAAAATCCTTCACTTTTTCTTTTTGTTTGTTTATTTTTTTTTGTTGTTTCTTATACATAGTGTAGCCTGGAGACTGCGAGTGACTGATTCCCAAAGAAAAATATCTCTGTTGCCCAGGCCCATAATTTATAGAATGGCTTTTCTAACCAGTTGTGTTTTCCATTTAATATATTTTCTGTTTTTCAAATCTCCCCGTTCAAAGCGGAAATGCAGCGCTCCTCAGAGCTGAAATGGGGGAATGCTGCTGAGAGCTCAATTTAAAGGTCAGGGGCCTGGGGGACGGGGTGTTCCTTTGCTTTCTGCTCCAAAATAGGCTGAAGACAAAGGTGAGGAAAGAAAGGAGAGGTAAATGCCCTAAGAACATAAACAGCACTGTGCGTGCAGTCGCGGGGCTGTGTCTCACGCTGTACATCACCACGGTGGGCTCATTAATGTTCGCTCGAAACGTTTCTGAGCGGCCATTTCCCAAAAATCATCTGTTCTCGTGTACAAAAACAAATGAAGTCAGCCTTGCCATTTCCCTGCAGTGCTTTCCCCTGGAAGAAGCCAGCCCTGGGGCAGGTGGCCAGCTGACATCCCATGGCAAAGTCTCCTCGGGCACACTCAGCTGGAGATCATCTGAATCACGCGCCAGCTCTGGGTCAGCTGCTGTGCCGTGTTGTGCCGTTCAATGCTGGCCAGGGCTGCTGGGAGAGGAAGGGTCCTCAGAGGGCTATGAAGCTTCATGTGACAGCCCATAACCCGTGTTCCTACTCACAGCCACGGCTCTGCTTCTCTCCATGCCCGAGGCGTGGTGCCTACAGCTGAAGAGAAAAACAACACTGGCACTGCTCTAAAACTTCCCAGCTTGGGTGTCTTTAGTGCCCAAGTCAAGATATTGGAGATGCGATTTATTTATTTATTTATTGAATTTTGATGCACCTAACAAAGGATGTAAAACTCAGGGAATCCTCTTGGTTTGATGACCTGGTTTTTATTTACACCTCTTTTCCATGTAGTACTGTAACAGGGCATTGCATGACTTCATGCTAATTAAAATCAAGGCCATCTGGCCCCCTTAGGATGACCACGTGGACTTGGATCCACATTGCAGGAGAGGGCACACATCCATGTGGTGTTGGATCTATGTTGCATGAGAGGACGCTTATCCACATGGGCTTGGATCTGCCTTGCAAGAGAGGGCACTTACCACCAGCATTGTCTGTGCTCTGTGGCAAAGGACATTCACCCTTGGAAGGTTTTACATGTGTGCAGAAACACAAGAGTCACCGAGCCTGAAGGACAGTGGCTGCTGGAGACCTGGGCATTGAGAGGAGGTTCTGCAAGATCTGGCTCTTGCTCCACAGCCTGTTGCTGCTTCTTTAACCAGTGATGGTGTCACAACCAAGCTGATATTTCTTTGAGGCACTATAGGTAGGGCTCTACTTCATGATAGTATTCCGTAAAAGCCAAAACAAGCCTCAGGTCTGAGAATGAGATTTAGGGGCTGGCTGGGAGTTGGGAAGTTGGGCTGGGAAACCATCAGTCCAGTGAAGGCAGGGAGGCTTCCTTGGGCACACCCCCACGTTGCCAGAGTTGCCTGTTAGTACTGGGACTGTTAATCCAGCTCTGCACCAAATGCTTACGATTAATAAACCTTATGTGGACTTGGTAAGTAGAACTGGAAAGGACTTTTTCTTTTCCTGTACGAAAATGTAGAAGCACGTAGGGGTTTTTCAGTCAGTAAGGTTATGGTTTTGTATAAAGCAAAAATGTTGCATTGTAATTAAATTATGATTTTCAGATGAAAAAACATACATTTGAATATTTAAGACAGAGTTGTACATGCCGTCTGGGAGGCATCAATATGATGCTGGTTTTCTGCTAAGAGCAACTGCTGGCTCTTGAATAGCCTGTCACACTCGAGCACAGACGTCTGTTTTATCAACAAAAAGTCTGTGTATCGATCCATAGGCTGCCCTGCTGCATTTCAGGGGTGGCCTTGTTCAGTCTTGTCATATCCAAATGCAACTGCAGATGATCTGTTCGCATCCATGACACCGAAAAGCAGAAATGTGGGTGTCATGAAGCAAGACAAGGGAGGCTCTCGGGCTGGGGCATGCACCTTAAACCAGAAGCTTGAAAATTCAAGCTATATTCATACAATGAAGTGTTAAAAATTCAATATATGCAGGCTGCATAGTCTAGAGTTTATTTTCCCATAACTACATAAGATTTAATTTATATTTTTGAAAAAAAACCCCACCAAACCCAAGCCAGAAGGAAAAAAACCAACCCTAACAAAGGTTGTGATGTGTATAGCTGCAAATGGACCAGTTCTACTGCTTCAAAGATTCTTATCCCAATGGCCTCAGATTGAAAGACTTTGTACATATTATTTAATCTTCATTTAATCAGTAGAAAAATGTCAAAAGGAAGTGGCTATAGTTAGTCACAGAGGTTTTTCCTTACTTCAGACAGTTTGAGATCATATCCATAGTATAGGAACAAAGATGAAAAAGTGCAAAAAAAGGTTTTTGCACAGCATATAAAATGAAGGGCTTGGGCTCAGTCTCTAAGGAACAGGACATTCCATTACTTCGAAGGTGGAACACTCACACATTTATAATAATTTTACCACAAGACAGTGTCTTTAAAGAGTCCTCCCAGTGAATAATGGTGTTTTGTTCTCATTAAAGCCTTGTGCCGCATGGCTTCCATTACACTGGAATGAGGGACAAGTCTTCTGCTTAGACTCCAGTGCCCTAATGATCCTCAATCCTGACCCAGCCTTGCTAGTCCTGCCTGTAGGCTGCTGGCAGCCCCCTCACTGCTTGCTCCCTGCTTGGTCACTGTGGTGGAAACCATGTGGGCTTGGTAGAAAACGCAGACCCCGAGCCCTGAAGCTACAAGAAAATTACTGTTAGCAGAGTTAGGAGCAGGCATCCGTTATGGTATGTCTCTGAATCTAGCAGGTGACACGTGCACCAGACCATCTGCTGCTGGGCAGGGTCCTCGTTCCTGTTGTGATGGGAAAATGGCTTTGAAGAAGAGTGAGGAACTGTTGTCTGCCTGTGCTCTTGGGCAGCCTGCTTTTCCAAAGTGCTTGTGTGATCAGGATTTCCTCTTTTGCTTTGAGCCTTTTGACTGGTCCTTGGTATGTGTTTTACAACATGAGTGGTCATCTTCCAGTCCATGGAGTTGGTACAGAGCAGGAAGGAAGCCAGGCCACATCAAAACATCACCTGGAAGGTGTCTTCTACATGATGGTAGAGAAGCTACTTAATTTTCTGTACTACTTTTATTTATTTGTTTGGAACATGGTTTTGTCTTCACAAACTCGATCTTTTCCTTTTCTTTGTCTGACTGACACTACAGTTCCTTTGCCCATGTCCTGCACAACCATCACCACCCTTTGGCTTGCTCTCCCCAAAGTTTCCTCTGGGAAGGCACTCAGATCCCATTAACATTCACTATCATTTCTTCTGCACATTACATCAGCAACTGAATGCGATGTATGAGGGAGAAGAAGGTCCTATCCCTCTCTTTCAGTTTTCTCTTTTTGATTTTTTCTTAGAGAGGAAAAACAGTTCTGGTATGAACTTAATTGAAAAAGGAAACTGCAGCCTATCTATGGAGCAGGAGTCAGAAGCCCAGATGAAGTGAATTCTTTGCCCCTTCTCTTCTGCCATGAAATTGTCACTAATACTGTGCTATATTCTTAGTAAATTTAATTCGCAAAATATCATTGAAATTTGGAAGGGCTTGCAGTGACTGGAACTCAGCAAGAAGTAGAAGTTTATGATCCTGAACAAGAACAAACAGGACTAGAAAATCCTTCGTGTTCTCCCAGCTAACCATAGAAACAGCCTTTTTTTTTTCTTCTAAATAATCTCAAGGAAAAGTTAGCGAAACATAAATTAGAACGACTGCCGCTGATTTATTTTTCTGAATAAAAAGGACATTCAGTAGCAGGTCATTTGTTTTTGTTTTCTTTCAGAGAGTAAAATGGAAACATATTCTTACCTCACTTTTCTCACAAGTACAGTAGATTTCCTAAGCTTGTGTCAAGGTTTTATTGCCAGGAAAAAGTGGCTGAATATTCAGCATTTGTAATGAGGGCATCATCAGACATGGAATACAGCTCTCAAGGCTTGGACCTTCAGATTTCTAGGCGAGGAGCTGATTTGGTTAACGATCTTTGAGTGTCACTCTGCAGAACTCTTAACTATGAACCACTGTGTACCTAGAACCTTCCTTTGGAGGTAATTTTTGGAGAAGATGTTTTTCTGAATGAAAAGGTGCCAAGACTTAATGAATGTGCTAAGGAACCACGTCCGTTTGGGAGACAATAGGGAGTTTTATTTAAACACAACCAGCGAAGGAGTCTGACTGCGCCAGATGGGACCATGGGTCTGCTGAGCTTAGGTTCTGGTCTGTGATAGTATCGGCTCTTTCAAAGGAAATACATGTCAGAAGGACTTTCTGACTGCTAACAGGAGCACTGAGCATTCATCCCTCTGACAAATTACAAAGGTAGGATGATCAAGTGGATTACAAATAGGACTGGAAACTCCTGAGTTCTTGCTCTAGCTCCATCCTTGACTTTCTCCTGTGACCTTAAGCAAATAATTTGAACTTCTCTGAGCCAGATTCATTGCTCCTGTAATTCCATTTGATAGAGTCAATGAGGAAGTGTACAGCCCTATATATCTTAATTTTGCTATCAGTAAATGTGGATGAATGCTTTTGGTATGTAATTATTATCCACGGGTTCTGAGATATTTCAAACCTTTGCAGTGCTTTGATGTTCGGGAGCCTATTTGTTGATACACGGAGTATCTGTGCAGTAAGAAGTTTTAGAAAAGTTTTAAGCTTTCATCCAAGAGTGGGTGGGAAAACACTGCATGTATATTGTATATGTTTCATCTTGTTTTCAGCTTTCTTTTAAGTGTAAGAATTTGCTTATCATTTTTTACCTAACAATTACCTGTGTTCTACTGAAAGACATAACAATTTCTAGAGCTCTGCTTGCCTTGAAAAAAAACCCCAAAGTTGGCCTGGATATTGAAAGGCCCTTAAGAAAGTCACTTTGACTGCAGTACCCTGGTTATCTGCCCAACTATGATGGATGAGTGATGATGGTGATAAGGGTGATGTCCGTGATGCAGTGAGAGGTGACTTGATGGGGTGAATAAGGAGGTAGACATGGTCTCACAAAGCTTTGGTTCTCTCTCAGTCTTCCCAATTAATGTGCTTTCTTTTATCTCCACCGTTTGCCCGGGGCGGGAAGTATCTCAGTGTGCAGTTGCATGGTGCTTACTACCATCAGGCTTTGATCTCAATTAAACGATCTAGACAAAGAAAGAATAACAACCCACGATTATGCCGTTGACTGTAGCATCACTGCAGTGATGGAGACCATTCCTAAACAGTGCCGGTACTGTAAAACAGGTGTTTAGGAGATGGGTTTGGGTCTTGGAGCGTGTGGTCACAGTGCCATGGCACTGTCTTTCATGTGCTGAAAATCAAAAGTCGAAAAGAGAACTATTAG
>WEIS01000223.1:0-17347 GCA_013389965.1 Todus mexicanus | reverse complement strand
TTTACTCTTTTTCCTTTCCTGTATGTCATCAGTCACAAGCTCTTTGCAGTCTGGCTTAGGAGCTCTTGAACCTGGCAGCAGTTACTGGTCTTGGCATGATGGGGCATCAGCCCCTGGAGCACGTGGTGCTGCAGCTCTGTAGTCTTCAGCTGGTGCCACCACGGAGGTTTCCTCTGGTCACTCGGAGATGAGACACAGCCAATGTATTTCTCAAATAGCCCTCTGATATGTAGGGGCCTACACGAGTGAAAATGTTAGTGAACCTGAGCAATAACCCACAAAATTAATAAGGAGCAAATTACTGGTAAACACGGGATAATAAACATGTGTGTTTGGCTCTGATCAAAAGTTTGTCATCATCTCTGTGTAGGGCCTTGAGAAGAGTATGAAACTCCATCCCTGGCACCTCTTCATTGCAGGGAACTCCTGTTTCTTCTTGATGGGTTCAGGGAACTACTGGAGAGAGTCCAGCAGAGGCTGCGGAGCTGTTGCGGGGCTGGAGCATCTGTGTGGGCAGGCCAGGCTGAGAGCCCTGGGGCTGTGGAGCTGGAGAAGAGCAGCCTGAGAGGGGAGCTGAGCAATGCTGAGCAAGAGCTCAAGGGCCCACGGGGGGCAAGAGGCTGGGGCCAGACTCTGCTCAGGGGTGCCCAGCGCCAGGCCAAGGGGCAGCGGGCACCAACTGGAACCCAGGAGGTTTCCATCTGCCACAAAGGTTTGTGAAGAACAATATTGACTGCAAAAAACACTGACCTTTAGGATGACTACTCAAAGCTACATTATGTGAATCCCCTCTCCCAACAGCACCCCAAAAAAAAAGCAAAATAACAAGGCCTGAGCAGACAACTAAATCCACCAGGGTCTTGTCATATTCTTGAACATTCTGAACCACTTCCCCATGAATAATATCTGTAGCAAGCCTTAAAATTATTCAATAAAGCGTTTCTAGTATCAAATTATTTTTTTAAAGCCTAAGTGTAGATTGTGTGATAGAATCTGAAGAACCCATATCTGTGCAAAAGGGCTCTACAAAGCCTTTTGCAGCAATTAATCCCCAATTAAAGCGTCTGGAGCCACATTCTGGTTTCCAACAAGGGAAGGAAAGCTGTAGCTGCAATTTCAGCAGGGTGTGGATGTTGCCCGCACCAGGCTCAAGTTAGTACTTTGTCTTCTGACCCATAAGTCGCCTGCTAGCCTGCAAGAGTTAAAGTGTGGAGGTGCACAGGTTGGTGAGCTTGTGCAAACCTCAGAGCACAGTTGGGCTCAGCTGGTGGGAGCAAATGGGAAGGTGCACAGGAGTGCGCGCTGAGCAAGCCGGCAGAGGTAGGCAGCAGATGGCTGAACCCTGCACCCCAACGTGCACGTGAGCATGTGGAAAATGACGACTGGGTGATTTTAGTTCGAAACTATGTGGACTTGGAAGCAATGTCATTTTCTTTCATGCATCTTTTATCTGAGAGTTGGCAAGTTCTGTTGCGCATAGAAATTAAGAAGATGACTTGGGGCTCTCTTCTGTCGTCACTTACATGGTGTGTAACTCAATATTTTGTTTATTTATGGGAAAATTCTTTGCTGCAGCTCCACAAAGATTGTGCGAGAGCAAAGGAAGCATGAGGAAGGAGCAGGCCAGCCCTCTCCGTCCCGAAGTGAGAGCATTGAAAAAACAAAACCTGGCACCCAGGCTGCGGCTGACTGAAAGCATCTTTCACTTGTGCATTAAAGCCAACGAATCCCTGGCCTCATCTCTCCCAGCCTACCCTCAGCATCAGCCACCTCGCCAGAAAAGTACGGGCCATAGGAAAATAAACCATGTGCGTATGAGTAACTCTGATCTCTCAGAAGCCAATAGCAATGAGAATGTCTCGTTGTATCTGATGATCACAACCCAGCTCTCCCCTGTTCACTGGGGGCTTTAAACGGTTCTTGTAAAAATGAGAGAAGTTGTCGAAGCATTTGAGCAAGTACAAGGGAGAAACCCCATCATTTTTGCACTCCATTGACGCACTGAAATGCAGCTGAGAACAGTCCCAAGCTCTGTGGCTGCAGAGTTTTAGTGGCGTTTAGATTATCTTGCTATAACGTGTCCTTCCCCTTCTGCAGCTGAGAACGTGTCTCTCTGTCAGCTACATTCCTCTCATGAGAACGAGTTTTGCACGGAGCATTTTAGGGCAGAAAAGTCTAGCTAAGGATGCCAAATTCTTCCAGGTGGTTAGATTCTGTTTCTAGGCACAAGGCTGGGCTGGTTCCTGGTCTTCGAGTGTCGCTGTGCCAGGCTAGGAATGACAGAGGCACTCTGCAATTCCTGCCTGACATGTGGGGATTCAGATTGAACCTTGGGGGGATAAATTGTTTTGGCTTGGTAAAAAGGCTGATACGGACAAGTCACAAAACCTCAAGCTGAGGAGAGGAACGTTGATTTGACAAAGAAAGAAAAATATTTATTTAAGAATGATGCTGCCCAGAATGTGCTTGTCTGAAAGAAGCTGAGGGATTTGATGTGACGGGCTCTAAACCATCAAGAAAATCAGGACGTGGCCAGAACCAGGACAAAGGAGTCCCCAGTGCCAGTCCCAACCCACCTGCCCGTGCTGAAGTGGCCCTGAGGATCTTTGCCTCAATCCCTGCTGTTGGACTAGGGGAGCATTTGGGGTGAATTGTTTTGGCCGTTGGTTCCTTGCCAGAAACAGCCCCTCTCGGTTCAGTAAATCCGAGTGTAATGGGTGACGGTCTGCACCCAGTGTCAAGATCCTTTAAGTTCTAAGGAGGAAGTTCAGGATTTCTGTTTGTCCTTGGATTTTAGCAAGAGTAAAGGCAAAGAAAAGATAGTCCATGAAAAAAAGGCTTCTGTTAGAAAGAGCATCTCCAGCTTTAAGTAACACTTGAATTTATAACTTCTGTAAAAATAGGAATGTGTGTGTGATTATTTTTGTATCAGTACTGAAAATCAATGTATTTATGGTTGGTGGTGGCACTGGTTGTGATACTGTGAGATTTTTTTGACACCAAAAAGCAAAGGGTGAGGGAACCTCATCTCTGTTCTCTTCATAAAGGCCACTAGATTGGGAGACCTGCACCTTGAGAGCTGCTTCTGAAGTAGTCCTTAATCAGGATCTGATGTCCTTCCTGTGGTGGTCTTTGTTATTAAAGATGCTGAAGGGTTGTTCATTCATTCCTGGGGTGTGTGGTAGGTGACTGCGAGACTTCTCATGTGGGGCTCTTAATCCCTCCCACAGACAGACACCCTCCCAGACTCCACCATCATCACTTGCATACTTGCCTCGGTCTATTGATTAGAGCCTCTTGCTTTGCGAATGCAGATTTTGTGACTGAGTTCAGCTCTCTTTTTTTGCTATTGTGTAAAGCACGAGCAAGAAGTGAACCTGCTGGATGGAAAAGAACCAAGTTGTGCCTTCTGCTTGTGAAGTTTGCAGTGCTGAGAGGTGAGGACAGAAGGGCAAGAAGAATGTACCTGCAATTAGAAGCTCCTGGACTTTACAGAGAGCTGCCCTTGACGTTGTTCAGTGTTCTAGGGTCCCGTTTAAGATGGAATGATACAATTCTGCAGAAAGATAATCATGCATTTCTGGTGGGGTTACTTGTCCATGCCAGGATTGATTTTTCTTCTCTTGATGAGACTACACTAAAAACTGGACTGTTGATCCTGGTCTGCAGGAAACTGAACTTGATGGGTTTTGCTGCTTGGAAGTGGGATTTTTCTGCTAGTAGGTGTAATTCAGATTGGGGTTTAGTTATAGGAATTCCTGTTTGTATTCAAATACTGCACAAACTAAATTCTTGTAGCTCTTTTTGTGGTGTCACTTGTTCCTGCAGTTAATAGCCTGTGTGTAGTTTAGCATAGTACATGAAAAATACAAGACTGAAAGTATCAATATTACAAAGTGTAATAAATAATTAAATCAATTATTTCGTGGGATATTTAACATAACACCCACCTCCCTTAATTGCACTACTATTTTGCAACCCCTTCCCCCACCCCCTCACAGACACAGAGGTGAACCTGTTCAAATAGCTATGTTGAAACGAACTTCATAGTTTTTAGCTAGGAACAAAATGAGCAGTTTATTCTACTCTGAAGAGGTGGTCAAGAACACGCTGTTGGGGAGAGCTGGGGTTGGACTCACCTGTAGATACTAAATCTCCTTGTTCTTTTCTTCTGACAATCTAATGTTGCACTTCTCATCCCTTCAGCAATCTGTTCCAAATGTGACTTGTCTCTGCACTGTGATCATTATTGAAGACTTGTTTCACTAACATGTTCTCTCCAAGCAAACTTCTGGCCTCCCCAGATAGTTTTGACAAAGTGTTTTATTTAAAGCCAGTTGAAGGAGTTATCTTTTTATTGGCTTCATATTCAAGATGGAACTCAACCCAAAATTCTAAACTGTATCTTAGTGTAAACCGAACATAAACAGTGTATGTAACTGAACCAGTAATCTGGCAAAAGAAGCATTTGTTAGTGACTAAATGTCTAATTATGGCCCACCAAAGGGTAGCGACTTCTTGGATAATAATGCACTTAAGTGCAGGGCTAAAGCTGGAAGTGTGCACCAGTGCTTCTCTGCTCCCTAAATCTACTGAATGAGATGTTAAGCGGTTTTCTTAGTAAGTACGAGATGTTAACTCCCAGGAGGGACAGGAAATATATGCAAAACAAAAACTCAAAATCTCCAGGTAGATGCTAGCAAGGTGTTGCAGCAGTGCCCCAGAGGGCCCAGGATGAAATAATACCCACGAGACCTGGCACGTAGAGAGGCGAAGTGATGCATGGGGCAAGGTGCTGCAGCGCAGGGGGATGTATGCACAGGACAGCCCCGTGTCACTCATCTGTGCCCCATTGGAATGTATATTGGGCCTGCTGGTTTGTCTGGCTTCATCTCACAGCTCTGAGAAGAGCTCCTGGAGCTTAAACCGTGGCTTTGCAGTTCTGATGAAGGCTTTGCGAGAAGCAGCAGCTCCCAGGTAGACCTCCATTAGTAAATAGGTTTAATAATACAGAGAGATTTCACTTTGCATGCCTGCTTTCTGTAGTTACTTTTTTTCATAGGCAAACCTCTGGCAGCCTAAACTTCCAGCTGCAAACCAGAATATTTCAGTGCAAGCCCCAATGCTTTGATCTGGAAGTGCTGCTAACGCATTGTGGGGGAGCTCTGGATGAGCTGCCTCATGCTCGCTTTTATTTCTGTACAGGTAGGACTTGTGAGGGCAAGTTCCTCGTCCCACCAAGCACCCGGAACCGAGATGGGGCAATGGGGTGCACCAAGGGTGATGCAACTCTCTGAACCCCAAAAGGATGTGGGTGCTGAAGACTTGGAGACAGTGATTTGGCACATCCCCAGGTGCCCAGGCTCTCTTTTTGGCAGCCCTGGGGATAAACAAAAACCAGCTGAGATCCCTCCCTTAGTCTGCATTCCTTGTCTTACCCCTAGTCTTGGCTTGTTCACGCTGCCAAGCCTGCACAGGGCAAGACCACGCATGTTAAGCATCCCAATTCCAGCTGAACGAAAGTTCTTCAAACAAAGTGAATTACAGCAGGAAGATCATTTCTTTTTCTGTAAAAGCTCCTCCACAGGGAGATTCAAATGATGACCCTTGGCTGGATGGACACAAGGGCTCCTTTGGGGGAAAAAAACAGTGAGAAAAATTCACCCAGCTCCTCTAGAACACATTTTCATAGAAGCTGATGGTTGCATGTCTCCCCTTTCCCCTTGCTTCCTGACTTTCACAGAGAACAACTAAAAAAAAGAAATTTCTGATCTTAATTACTGATTTGAGGGGTTCTGCAGATGTCATCATATTGAGAATAGTTGCAAAAAAGTCCTCTGCAGGGTCTGTACATGCAAAGCTTTTGTAGGTTTGAAGAGCAGGGGCCGCCAGTAGGAAGCAGAGGGATTGCCTATTAACAATCATTGTGTTCATCAGAACTTGTGCGATAAAGAGCATTGCTTGGGTTTTCCAGCTAATTTGTCTGCTGTTCACTGTTTACACAGGAATCTGGTTTAAAACCCTATGCGGTAATATAATTGACTGAAGAACCATAATGTAACCAGAAAATGAATCAGAAGGAATTATTTTACAAACCCACCACTTAACTGCAAGCCGGTGGCAACCCGCAGTGGCCCTTTTCATCTGCTTATCTTCATTATGGCATTAGAGATGCTGTTGGCTCTGCCAGGCTTTTCCTAACCCCACAGGCACAAACATCCTCTCTGTTGGTTGGGGTTTTTTTCCTTAAGAGAAATGCAGCTTTCTGCTAGTAACTTTACCTCTTTCTTAGTGAAAGTAAATAATAAATTGATGCCAATGAATAAATAAAAGTCTCAATAACTCTTACACTGTTCATGACCTTGGGAGAGGAAGGGGCAAGATAGGAGAAGGTTGCAATCTCAGTTGGTCCTGTGCTCAGCTTAACACAGCATCACTTGTGTAAATGAAATGACGCTGATCGATCTGAAACCCTTTCTGTTGGCTCAGCTATCCCAAGGCGCTAAACACCTTCCCTGTGGTGAGAGCTGCCGGGAGCTGCCCGTGCCAACCGGCCTCGTAATTCCCAAGTACAGAGGCATCGCTGGTAACAGACTGTGTTTGGGAAATCTGGACTTTATTGAAAAAGGGCAGAATGTTCATGTTCCAGAAATAATTTTTCCAGTTCTTGACATTTTCTGTGGTAGCAAGAATATGAAAATATTGGGAAAGGATCTTTAGTATACGCAAAGGTATTCAATGTGGATTTTTTGTTTCTCTTTAAGTGGAAAATGTGTGTAGAATGTACATTGTAAAATCACAAATTATTGTGAAAGTGGATATGTTGATTTAATTTAAGGCAGCCAGGTCCAACTTAATTCTGTACCTACACTGAGAGTTTTAAATTATCTGCACATGCTGCCTATCACTGCTGATATCTTGGCTGCATTATTCTGGGTGACTCACCAACACCATGAACAGCGTCAAAGCCAAATATGCTTTCTTTTGAAATCACTAATCCATTTGCTTTACCCTTAATTGCTCCAGTATTTTCATACCTATTCTTCTGACCTGCTCCCTGAGCACCTCAGAGGCCAGCTGCCCGTGTGTGCTGGTGACCAGCAACCTTCTGTCCAGCCTTACAAGAAACCAGTTGTTGTACAGAAGTTGTTTCCTGCCCATGTTATCACTCGAATTCTGCTCTGGGTCCGTTACAGCTAAGTCCATGAAAATCTGTGGAAAATTCAGATGGTTTTGGATCAAGAATTAATGTTGAAGGTCCAACTGAGATGTTGATGTGAGGTTCAGAAAACCCGTGAGTACGTTGTGAAACAAGAAATACTTTACCAAGACTCAAGCAGAGTGATTCATCAATTTCTATATGCTCAGGGTCTGATATTTTGATCCAAATCCAGAGTAATCATTGCAATACAAATGTATCCCCTTCCCTGACAGTACAATGGCTTTTGTCCGCAAAGGGAATGAGAGAAGAAAACTATGTGAAACAAAACGTGATGGATTTTCTCGAGCTGCTCGGAGGAGTATATACCATTTGCTAAGTAGTAAAAACCGTTTGCTAATCTGTTGCCATCTGCCTTTATTACTTCAACGCGCTCAGCTAGACACTGCAACAGCCACTTCATTGTGTGCGTTATATCAGCTTTCAATCATGCACCGAACAGCCATGTACTTTATTTAGTCTTTATTTTTAATGAATTCTGAGGACAACCAGCTTTACTGTACTGGGAAGGTTATGGATCCTGTGGATTTAGCATTTTTCTGCAGATCTTGTTCTATTTCCCAGATTTCGAATATTTTAAGTTCCATAGCTCATTCGGTTGCCAACGTCACTGTGAGCTTCTTAATGTAAATCAACTCGCTGCTGTCTTCCTGAGGCTGGAGACCAACTAAAACAATAGCACCAAGAGGTGTGAATTTTCCCCCTACATCTTAATAGGCTGTTAACTTCAAAGTCTACTTGTGACCACTTAAAAGCTTAGTGTTAACCTCTCCTGCTACAGCATGTCCAACAAATGCACTTGTTGTCCAGCCCCATATGGACGTACCAGATGTTCCTACCACTGGAGTGGACATTCCAGAGGAAATTGCTGCTGGCTGCACAACCTAGAGGCAGGACAGAGGTAAGAGGCTGGCCCACTCCAGCCGAGGCCAGTACTGGTATTCTTTTTGAACTGCAAATGCTGGCTTTATAAGCTGTCTCCAGCAATTCCTCGTGTGAACTACCACTTCTACCCATTTTTTCCAGATTCCGTAGGGATGTTGCTAAAATTGCTGAGCAATTTTTGCTCATCTGCATCCAATACTGAGAACTTTAACAAGTCATGGAATATTTTTCCCCCCAGGCAGAGAGAGGATTTTCAGATATATTTTCCTCTTGTTTTCTGTAGAAATAAAATACAACCATTTGCCTTCATGGGTGTGCAAGGCCATCTATTTAAAACAGATCCAAAAGGATGTTGAAATATGTAGGTAAGAATAAACTTTTCTAAACAATACCAAAAATACAAATCACATGCCCTTCTCTCTGTTACGCTCCTGTTCGGCCTTGGCTTACTCTGTGAAGCACACCTACTCTGCTCCTTCACCAGGTGCCAAATGAGAGCAAGTTACTTGACACGTATGTGTGCCTTAAAACTAATCTTTATTTATCAAGAAAAACTCTAATTTTAATCATCCCCAAAATCACTGTAGATTTTCCCCCCAAGTTTGTCTTTCCACAGCTGCATCTGCATCATCCCAGACACTTAAGTATTTCCTGCTTGCTGCTTTTGCCCTCCCCTTCTTATCTGTGATCTTACTGATAAACTCAAAGATGACTGGAAGATTACAGTATCTTCTCCTCCTTGCTGGAGTCTTGCTCCTCCTACTTTAAGTTTCTTTTGCTTCTTTCCCGTCTCAGAAACAGGAGCTCCAGTTTATTGCCCTCTTCTAAGCCATGATACATTTTTATATCTCGCCTCCTTTGGGCAGAAATAGAGGTTACTGTGTCTCAGGGTTTTTTCTCCTCAATGTCTCAGTTTTCTCTGGGTATTCACATTCAAAGCTCCTTAGATATTTTGAGTTTCTTTTCATCCTGAGCATCATCTAGTCAGTTCCAGCTTCCTGCTATACAGCCTCGTCTCTTTAGGGGTCTCTTTCTAGCTGAAACTCAGAATCAGAGATCCATCATCAACCTTCGTGATCTAGCTTTGGACTTGGTCCTTGCTCTCTCGATATTCTCACTTTGGGTTTCCATATTTAGATGCTATTTCTCTCTGCAGAACATCTCTGTGGTAGAGATATTCCCCGACACCTACTGGACTAAACTTTGATCCATCTGTATGGTGATCACTGTAGGGGTTTTTTCTGCTTGTCCCTAGAGGACACTGTAACCTCTCACACAAGCTCTGACTGCAGAAAGTTGCTTTTCTTTGATGCTTGCAAGAATCCTAAGAATGTTTATGAGAGCACTGTGCAACTTGTAACAGTGAGTAGTATCATTCATGCTATTCCCTTGTACTTTGGGATCTATACTCCCTTCTTGTCTGTGGTCTTAGACATAGTCCTTCCTAAAATAAGTCAAACCAAGATTTGGAAGCTCTCCTTTCATTTTGTGTTGGTAAAGTAGAGCGCAGCTGTTGCCCGTGATGAAGGCAGCCATAGGGAACAGAATTACAGAGGGTACAATGGGTTCTGTGTTATTCCCACAGGCACATTTGTACTTGATGCTTCCCATGGCCTCACACCCATGGAGGGGAAGGAGGTGATCTTGCAGGAGAGGGATGTAGTGAGTGCTGCCGTGGTGACAGTGCTGCTGCCTCTGGCTGCCCTGAGCTTCTTCTCACAGCAGTGCTGCCACTGGGGGTAGGAGAACACACTGGCAACAGGAACACACAATATTAGCCTTTATAAATTTGGGGGAGTTCACTGGAGTCCTGAACAGAAATCCCATTCTGCGGGAAGCATCAGGCTCTCTGAGATGCTGGGATAGCCATGAGTTCCTGGTTCCCTCAGTGGCTGGATCCCATAGAAACACTGTGTTATTTTAATTCTCTTAACACATCTTGTTGATATTATTTGTGGTTGTTAAAAGGCAAGAAGATCATAACCTGATGGTTGTAAACCTGATTGCATCTGCCAGTCTGGCAATTAAGGAATTATCTCTTCCTGTGGAGTCATTTTCAGAGTGTACAGAAACCCACCAGGCCCTTTCACAGCTTCTTTCCTGGCTTCCCACCTAGAGCCAAAGTTCAGAGCAGGGTGGCAGAAAGCATCAGGTGTGAGGTACCACAGTGACCTTTCCAGCTAGAGCTGCCTTGTGTTCCTGAAATTGTTTTCTTAGGAGTCGGCTGGTTGTGTAATTTCTTCCTTCTTTTTTCTTGCTCGTTATTATGATCTCTGCTCTGTGTTTATAATAATGTGTGTTTACTAATAGTGTGGTGGCATGCACTGCCAAGCTGCTTCTGCTAACAATAAAAAAAGGGAAAATTGATATTTATGGAGACTTGGGGGCTGGCCGGGCTGCAGCTCTTGATTTTTATTGTAGCTGACGGCAGGCTTCTCAGACACGAGAATCTGTATCTCATTGTGGGGAGCTGGTTTCCATTTCAATCTGGGTCCCATTATTAGGGGTTGGTTTACATTCTGCAAGGTTAGCCATGTGCGGATTCACACAAACAAATATGTCATTTATGTCTGTAGCTTTCACTTGTGGTATTTAAACCTCCACCTATTTGAAATGTCTCTGGAAGGGGATGAGAGGAACTGCAGTGTTCCTCTTTCTAATGGATGGGTATGTTGTATCACAACAAGCAGGCTAATAAAAATAGTTGGAATTAATTTCTACCCTGTGCTCAGCCACCAGGGTAGGAGTGAGCTGTGCTAGGGAGGAGTATTGCAGAAGATGTGAATTGCTGCTGCTCATGCTGCGAATCTCGTGTGTCTACACAGAGGAGATTTTCTCCAAGATTGTCATCAGCACAACACCCTTCCCCAGCATCAGCTACTGCGTGGAGCTAGTTTCATGCCGAACTTCGTGAGAGGTTTTCAGGTTCAGGGTATTTCACTTTTGGAGAGCCTTTGCAATGGCAGCCTTTCATTTCCAGAAGAGCTCTCGGTCTTTAGGAACAAACCAGTTCCATTGAAGAAAAGATTTCACCCTGGATGATCAACTCAACATTGATACAAGGGCTATTGGAATCCTAACCATGTGTGAGAACGTCAGGTGTTGGGGTGGAGGCTGTTTTTGAAAAGTGTCTCTAAGCAGAGCCGCTCTCCATGGACAATTGCTTCCTTTGGAGAAGTGTGTTATGCCAAGGAGGTGACTTGGCAGAGATGCAGCCTTTCTAGGCAAGGTGCCTGGAGAAAGGCAGTTGGCACTGCCTGCCTGCCTCTGACCTGGGGCTTTGCCTAACTCTGCAGACAAGGACAAGGGGAATCGTGTTGAAACCCAAGGGCATCCTTCTGTCTTTCCCTTCTACTTCCCTTCTGCTTATTCTTGGGAGATTCCAAGTCTCTTTCTTCAGCTCCAATGGACATTCTACTTTGTTGCTAAGCTGAATCCTGCAGCTTCCATTCCCCTCTCAGGTATTGTTAATGAGGTCTCCTTCCTTCCTTTTTTTTTTCTTTTTTTCAAATTCTG
Organism: Todus mexicanus; assembly: GCA_013389965.1. Classification (NCBI taxonomy): domain Eukaryota; kingdom Metazoa; phylum Chordata; class Aves; order Coraciiformes; family Todidae; genus Todus; species Todus mexicanus. The sequence continues at coordinate 5,727 of WEIS01000223.1, read as the reverse complement.
TGCAAGCAGGACTTAAGTAACTCCTGTCTGCAGCTTTTTTGGTTTTCCCCTGTGATTGCTAACCCAAAGTACTCATAGAAGAGATGGTGACTTGAACTTTTTGCTGATCAAATAGGATTGTGACAATGTCCGAGTAAAGGGGACCATCTAGAGAAGTATCTTTTTCTCTGAAGGAAATAGTAATGTCTTTAAACTTTATGGTAATAGAGGGGTTGATTCTCTGTCACGGTTTGGGATCAGGGCACCCCCCAAATCTGCAACAGAACGCTCTCTCCTCCTCCCCACCCAAAAAGGTAAGAAAGGAAATAAAGGAGAGACTTATTGATTAGGAAAGGAAACTAGAATAGCTTTATTAAAACATGAAAATAATAATAACAGTAATAATAAAAGGGAAATATATGCAAATATGTACAAAACCAATATCAAGCCCAACCCCCCTGATGGTTGGGTGTGGAAGGGCCCAGCAGCAGACGGGAACCGGGAGCTGGATTCAGGGATGCGGCCCAGAACCTGGGGCCCAGCCAAGGCCTGAGCCGGGGGCTGAGACCGGGGCCGGAGGCCTCAGGGCAAAGCTGAAGCTGCCAAGGCCAAACCCAGCAAGAAAGAGTCCCAGAGCCGAGAGAGCAGCTTGAGCTCAGGGAAATGGAAGATGAAGGGCAAAATGGCAAAAAGGCCAGAAGAAGGGGCGAGAGAGACCCTCGTGCCCCCTCAGCTTTATACCAAATATGACGTATATGGATATGGAATACCCCTGTCGGCTAATTTAGGGTCACCTGTCCTGGTTGCTCCTCCCTGAAGGTGCAACCTTCTCTTTTCTGCACCCCCCGTGTGATATGTGAAGACTATCAATGACCTTGGTTTGCACACCAATCCTTGGTACTAACTATAAACATGGAACGTTATCACTGCTAGAAGCAGACTCTGTCTGGTAAACATGCTGCTAACTTCAGACAGACTTAGCTGAAAAATGAAAGTCATAGAATAGAATTTCTGTTCTAACCCAAACCAGGACATTCTGCTTGCCTGAATCTCACACCAGTAACAGCCCAGCAGCCATTGATGCTGCTGACAAAGAAACAGGCTTGGTGAGGACAGGTGCTCACGTGTAAACTCTACTGCTTTGATTTATATTGTCCCACATCAGACATGAGGTATGTTACATCTTCTCATACCAGTCAATCTGCATTATTCAAGTGATAGAAACCGCTTCTTTTCATACTAGAAGTGATGCCAGTTACATGTTATTCGATTAGGAGTTTGTTGCTGTGAGTCTCCCACGGTTCGGGGGAGGAGGAGGTCTCAGCAGCAGTGGTTGCCCCACAGTACAGCTGCGTTACAGAGCATCTTAGACACATGAAACTTTAACAAGCTTAATGAATTTAAGCTGACTTCTTGAGAACTTGAACTGTGCAACTCTATAGTCTCTAGACAAAGTTCTATTGCGAGAACATGTAAACATCATACGTCTGATTTGTCCTTTTCCAGTCCTACATTTTCTCAATTACCTGGGTGCGGGATATGTGTTCCTCTTTGCATTCCCATATAGTTTCCATTGAATCCCACTTCATAACCACATGGAGTAAAAGAAATATAAAATATGTGTTTGGAAAGTTTCCTGGTTCTTACCTGGATACGTAGTTTATCTGTGTGTAGGATATTAACTGTATTAATATAATAAAAAGTGAGTATGAAAACTCTATTTAGTTAGGGAAGAAACCCATGACTCAGCCCCAGAATGAATTAAACTTTTGGTTTATAGAAAAATGAGTGTCAAAATGAGTTCAGAGGTGGCAGGAGCCCTTAATTTTGAACATTCCCCGTGGCGAATTTTTCTTCCTGCGGTCACACTGAACAAACAGTATTAGCTCTGGTTGTCATCTTGTGCTAAGGCTTCAGTGGGAACATAGTTTGAGAAGCATGGATGCTTTTGTGGTGTTAAATACATTACTCTTTACAGCCCTCAATTTTCTTCTGCTTCTCAAACAAGAGCTTCTTCATATTTGTCTTGAACACAGAATATTTTTAATATTAACACTAGATTTGAAATGCTGTCCAGATCCCTGGTGACTCTAGGCGGACATAACTCCTTTGAGGACAGTAAAGCACTGGCACAAATGGATCCTGGCACTTTGCTTGTTCCTATTGTACAAACTCCTCCTAGTATGATCTGCTTTGAGGAAACTCAGCTTGTTCAGCAGCTAGACTGGACATGCCCACCAAAACGCGTCCCATAGATGTGTTTAATACCTCTGGATTTGCCTATATGTTGGATTCAGGATGTATTGAGCCATCCTATGAGAAAATGTTTCTGAGTGGGGTTAGGATCTCCCCTCCATCCCGTTGCCGGCTCCCTCGCTGCTTTATGACCCCTCTCGCTGTGAAGCCGTTTTCATGATGTTCTTATGAGAGGTGCTCCCCTGAGGCTGTGACTCATCTCTTTGTGGCTGTTGGCATCTTCTGCTGGCAGCTGGGGGAGGCTGGTGGAGGGAAAGGCTCCCGCAGACAGCCCTCTGCACAAAGCCAGAGAGGAGGGAGGGTTGGGAAGAGGGAGCGGATTCTACATTTGGAAAAAAAAAGAAAAAAAAGAAAATGTTAGCTTGCTGCTGGTAATTTATTACACCCGGACTGTGTTCTTACTGCAGAATCTCATAAATAATATTTCATTTAAGTTTTCCAAGGATGGAGTGAGGAATTTTAGGACTAGACTGAAGGAAGCATATTTGTATCATCACCGTCTTTAATTTACTGCTCTTTGTAAACAAGTCGAAGATTGTAGGTTCAGGGGCTGCAAATATCTACAACATATTGAACTGGGATGTGTGTGAAAACCCAGGGTTTTTATTACTTCAGCTCTAAGCTTTTCAATAACACCTTGGGATGCTCTGAGGGGTCAGTTTTCAGTAACACAGGTAACACTTCTCCATGAGAGCTGTAAATCAAAGGCGAACGGATTTCCGCTGATAGACGGTATTGTAGTGGAAGAGTGATTTACATCAGCGCGCTCTCTGGCTTTCAGAGAGAAAATGACACGAGCTTGGACCCCTTGAAAGCTATCCTCGGACAATGGGGTGGATCTCTGGCTGGAAGAGGGAAGGTAGTTCAGGTGGAGTCAGGAGAACCATGGGCACTTGTACAAGCTGAGGATTTGTCCCAAGCATGTCTTCAATGTTCAATGCAAACCTCAATGTGCAGCAATGAGCCTTTTGTATTTTCTCTCCCTCATCCAGCTGAAGAGGGGAGTGATAGAATGGCTTTGGTGGCCACCCAGTGTCCAGCCAGGGTCAAACCACCACAGGTATCTTGATGAAAGTGACCTGGAAACTCTCAGGGGACCAAGACTACAAGGCAGTGGGGCTTCCATGAAAGTGCGACTCTCTTGTGGAGAGATCAGTGGGGATTTAAGAGCATCTGATGCTGTGAGTCTGTTTAGTACATGAGATTTGGTCTGCTGAAGCTGGAAGGGAGGGATTTAAGAAGGAAATAATCCACAATTCTAAATTATCTTCCTCTTGCAGAAAAAAAAAAAAAAAAAGGAGATCTTCATGAGAGCCAGAGGCAATGAGATCTTGTGTTCCTGTTAAATAGTTCTACTGAGCCCGGACAAAACTCATGTGAGAATAAAGAAAACATGAGTAGTTCAGCAGGGCAGAGCTTCATGTCACAGGGACTTTGAGGCTGTCGGCCTGTAAAAGAAATGAGAGTTGTCGGACTGTCCCCAAGTGCTGCCAGGTGGGCCAGGGGCTAACTCTGCAGTGGTGGCTGTTGTGGACCACAGGGAGACACTGCACCCCATTTTCTGACACACTAGCGGCAACTAAACCTTAGCTACTGTCATACAGAAAAACTTAACTAGCATGGAGAGACCTGTCATGTCTATGAAGCTGGTTCTTCTAAGGCGGAGTTGAGGCCCTGTCCTGGGTTCAGCTGGGCTGGGCTAATTCCCGCAACCAGCTGCTGGACTGATCAACTTAGAAGGGGCTGCAGCTGGAAGGGCCCTAGTTAAGGTAAACAACCCACCCAGGCAATGAGAGATTTGGCACCAGATGAGTCATGGCCCCTCTACAAGGGGAGAGCTGGGCCAGGCCAGGCCAGGCTTGTTTGCAACCAGCTGCAGTGTGGGGCTGTAGCCTGTGGCCAGTGCAGGGACAGATCTGTGTGTTGGGTGCAGGTAAGCCTTGTGGTCCCTGTTACTTGCTTTGCAGAGTATTTCTTCAGCACCACTGTTGTTTTTTCTTGTCTCATTGTGGTGTTCTATTAAGCTGCTCTTATCTTAACCCATGGAGTTTCAGCTTTTTTCCTTCCCAATGCTCCTTCCCACCCCACAGCAGGGGGAGCAGGAGGAGTGGGGGATGCTCTGGGTGAGCGGCTGTGGACATTTAACTGCCAGCAGAGGCTAAAAACCACGACAGGCCTGTTGGATATGAGGGTTTTGACATTACCCACCTGTATGTGATTTTTGTGTTCTCCTAGAGAGAGCACCACCTTGAGCTCACTCGTTTTACCTCCAAAAGAGGGCTTTGAGGCTTACTATTTTCTTGATTCTTTGAGATTAGGCTACTCTCAATCCCAGTTCATCAATGAGTGTTTGGACAAGCATCAAGATACATTATGTTTTTAAACATCGTTCCTGCAATAGGGTAGTGTTATCTCAGTTTAAAAATGGGAAAATTAATTGCTAAGGGGTTTAGGTTTCTAAAGGTTTTGTGTGGCTGCCCTTTGGAGCGTTGAGCACGTAGCAGGACATGCTGCTGGACCCAGACTTCTCATGTGAAGGATCAGATATGNCCCAGTGTTTGGCTGATCTGATCCCTTTTTATAACCTGGTGAGAACTATTCTGCTAATGCCATACAGGCACATGGTGAATAAAATCACATTTTCTGTGTCTCCTTTGGAAATATTTTTGAGAGGATAGCTGCTTGGATTCATACTGCACTCAAAATTTCATATACATTGGTTAATTGTGATTAATGCAAATGAGAGAGGTGATTGCTCCCAGGCTGGGTAAAGCATAAGAGTTATAACCAAGAAAACTGGAAGAAGGCACTGGGAAAGAAGTAGACTATCTTCCCCAGAGGGATCCAGGAAAATTAGGCTAATAGCAGAAGGTGTGTTGGCTGGAGCAAAGTTTGAAATAAATTTTGTGGGTTTTTGCTTTCACACAATGTAATTGCGTGTGTGTACATGGTGGTTGTTGAGAGAGCTCTGGATAAATCCCCGTCTGGATTGTTTGTCTCTGTGTCAGAATCTGGCAGAAGGTTTGGGGAAACCTGGGGCTGCATCTCACTGAGCATTTTTCTTGTGAATGTTAGTGTATGAAACTAAAATATGCTTTTAATGAGCATTTGAGTGAATATAAAAGTAAATCCAATAGAAGCATAAGCATAGTCGGAATGAAGTTGTAAATTGGAGAAAAGGAAAGGGGAGGGGGAGTAACTAATATTTGCAGTTCTCACCATGATTGTCAGATGCTCATTTTGAGGACATATGTGAAATGTAGTGGCAACCTGTGTCTAAATGCATCAAAATGAGTTGGAGAGACATGGCAAAGTGCCACGTGCTGCTTGATTGCAAACCCACCAGTCTGTACATCGTTCCACAGCATGCCACGAGGAGCTGCCAGCTTTGCCTTGCCTTTCTTAGGTCATGACATACCTGGGCCATCATTGCTGCAGCACTACGTTTTATTTCCCAATGATCTACCTGCCTACCTGGTGCTTTGGCATGTG
>WEIS01000218.1:15912-27313 GCA_013389965.1 Todus mexicanus | reverse complement strand
GGGGTTGGAGGGGAAAGGGGCGGGACCGGGACCGGGCCGCGCCTCACCGGGACCCCCCCTCACCGGGACCCCCCCCTCACCGGGACCCCCCCGGCCCGGGGCCGTGTCCCGCCGCAGCCTCGCCCCGTGAGACGGAGCCGGGTGAACGGGGCCAAGTGCCCGGTGCGGGCTCTGGGAACACGGCGCTGCCCACACACCCGTTAGGATCCCGTTATGGACCCAAACACTCCCGTTAGGATCCCGTTACAAACCGGTTACGATCCCGTCAGGATCCCACCCCGCCGTGCGGGCAGGGTGGGCCCCGGGGGGCTCCTCGCTCGCCCCTTCCCCAAACCCGCCCGGTACCTCCGGCCCAGGAGCCGCTGGGCGCGGCGGGTTTGCCGACGCCGCTCGAGTTCACGCCCGACGCGCTGCTGGGGCTCTGCGACGGCGGCTTCTCGGGAGGCGTTCCAGGGAGGACAGAGTCAGGCGCTTTCTGCCTCTCGGGAAGGTGAGAGATGTTTTTCTAGCGGAGTTTAATCGCATCCTCCCGAGGAAGCGAGGCCGGCAGTCCCCGCGCCCGGCAGCCACCCGCCCCAGAGGCAGAAACGAGCCGCAGGGTTCGGCAGACGCGCTCAGGGACGTTCTCCTCGGACTGGGACTCACCTGCCGAGTCTGCCTGGGCTCAGCGTCCCGGCCGCAGCCTGGTGACCTGTGACCTGCAGCTGCTGCGTCTTTTTAACCAAGGAAGAAATGATTTCCGTCGCTGCTGCCGCCGAGAACCCTCCGGTCACCGAGCACGCCGCGTGTGAGCTCACCTGCGCTGCCCCGGGAGCCCCCGAGGTGGGACGAGGTGCGGAGATCGGCTCTGCTGAGGGAGAGGAGACGTGGCGGTGCCGTCAGCTGCGTGGGGTGCTCGGGGCTGCGGCATCACCAGGAGCCCCACGCGTGGCCCGGAGGAGCGGCTGAGGCAGCGGCAGCACCGGCAGAGCCGCGCTGACCGGGAACCATCTTCTGAGATAAGACCAGCTCAGCCTTATCCGATCGACGGCTTCGCTCCTGCCGCGGATTATTTCTGAGCGCAGCCGCTCACCGGCTCCGTGCGGAGCATTCCGGGCAGCTCCAGCCGGGGCGCAGCGAAGCTCCGCTGACCTGCCGAGGCTGCCGACCCCGCGACACCAAACCCCCGACAGCAGCCGCAGCTCTCGCAGCACGAAGCGGCAGCGCTCGTCTGCGGCCCACGGAGGGTGTGAAACGCGCCCGGGGCGACGGGAACGCGCTCGAACGGTTCCGTTTGACCCGGGTCTCGCCCCGCTCCCGTCAGGCTGCTGCCCCGGTGGTCCCGGCGGGCAGCCCCCCCGCCACAAAAGACCAGGACAGCTCCACACCGGTTCCGGGCTTTATTGTCAGACCCCGTTACACTCTCGGCACGGCTGCACCGACCGCGGGCGGCGCCTTCAGACGTTGTACCCGATCAGGCCGCGCTTGCCAATGATCTCCCCGATGTAAAACCACATCAGCACCTCGGTGGCCACCAGCCCGTTCCGCAGCGCGTCCTGCAAGAGAAACCGCCCCCCGTGAGGCTCCCGGCCCGGGCTCGGCCCCCCGGTGCCCTCCTGGTGCCCTCCCGATGTCCCCCAGTACCCGCACGGTGAGCTGCGCCAGCCGGCCGCTCTGGAAGCTCCTGACCAGCCCCTTCATGCTGTCGATGGCCCGCGGGATCTCGGCGGGGCTCGGCGGGGCCAGCTCCACCTTGGCGTAGAACCAGAACGTGGCGAGGCGCGGTCTGGCGTAGGCCACGGCGGCTGCGGGGGAAGAGACACCGGTTAGCGCTTACCGGCGGCCCCGGCCGGGTCCCGGGGCGGGGGGCTGGGGCTCGGGGCCGGGTGCCGGGGCTNACACTTCAAGGGACGGCAACTCAAACCATTCCTGGGCAGCCTGTGCCAACGTTGGGCAACTCTCGCAGAGAAAGTTTTTTCTAATGTCAACCACACACTGGTTTTAAAGGCCTAAGCACCTCTTCTGGATCTCACCACAACACCATCTTCATCATCTCTATTTAATTTCCAACAACTGTCCGTCCCCAGCCATCGTTCGGAGAAGAGACCCGGCACTGTGCACACCGAGCGCGCCCGTCCCCTCCAGCCCGTGCCCCATCTAACCCTGGGAGCAGCCGCGGCAGCGTCGCCGTCACGTTACAGAGTTAAACACGGCAGCAGGACAGAGGGAGTTTTGGTGTCGCTAGAGGAGGACGTGGCTGACACGGGGCAGGGAGCAGAGGGCCGGGGTGCGAGGCCACGCAGAGGAGGCCGTGGCCTTCCCCGAGGCAGAGGGTAAAAGCTGTAGTGCAGTGGAAAGTCTGAGTATTAAAGAAAAAGTCCTGAAAGGAAGAGACAGAACAAGGGGTGGAAGGGGAGGCCCCAGGAGGGACGCTGCAGGTGATGGCAATACACTAATCGCAGTGTTCATTAGGGTGTGAGTTGCTGTGGAGCTCCAGCTGCTGCCTGCAAGGCACTGATCTCGCCAGCAATGGTGGGTCAGAGGCGAGATCCCGGTTCTCAGTCCAGCGTGTCCTCCAGCTCCTCCTTCTGCTTCTTCCTCTCCGCAAGCCACCGCTGGATCTTCTCTTTGAGCTCCGTGTTTGGTCTGATCTGGTCCATCGTCAGGGGGCTCCGGTTGAAAGGATCCGTCTGGTCGCTGAAAGACAAAGAATCGAGGTTTGTGTGGACAGTCCTGGCGGTGGAGCGAAAAGAGGAGGCAGACAGGACACCAAGGGTCACCAAAAAGCCTGGAGGTAGGAAGCCCGCGCCGCGTACCTGAGGAGGTGCCGCGCTATCGTCGACCGGTCCACGGTGACGCGGGAGGAGGGCAGGATCACAGGGTCAGACATCAGGGTGCTCATGATGGGATCCAGGAACTCGTCACAGGCGTCCGCGTACGTCTCCTCCTCCTGCTGCTGGCGGTCTGCAAGAGACTGGTCCCCAGCGCCGATTTAGGGACGAGCTCTCCCTGCTCCTTGAGCCTGGGTCTGCTCCCAACTGGGAGCTGAAGCAGGGACAGGTCCACACTGGCCAGGAGCCCTCCTGGCTGCCCCCCTGAGCCTCAGAGGAGTCCCCGCTGCCAGGGACTCAGCTCCGCAGCGCAGGTGCAGCGACGTGCAGATGGAAAAGGATGCCAGGAACCAGCTCTACCTATTTCTTGCCTGCTGTAATTCACTGAGGTCCTCACCTTGATCCTCTCGGCCAGGTTACTGAAGGACACAATCATGTTGCCGGGCTTGTTGATCTTCTTCAGAACCCGAACAGTCTGGGCAAACAGCGTCGGAGAGTAGGAGCGGCCGTCCTTGGGCACTGTGGCGCAGAAGTTCTCCTCGTCCCTGGGACACCGGTGAAAACAGAGCAAAGGCTTAAGAACCCACACGACTACAGCAAAGAGCTCCAAGCTAAAGAGAAGCTGGGCCCTCATTAAGTGTTTCTCCCAGGTCCTCTCAGAGTGACCCACGGCAGGAGCGTGACTGTGGCGGTGCTGAGCCCCCAGCCCTGCCCGCCGGGTTGCAGCTCGCTAACCCCCGGAGTTTACACGACTTTATGACCAAAGAGCGCAGCACACGCTCCCGAGCGGCCCACCGAGGACCGTGGGAAGCACACGAGACAAATCTGCCCGTGCTGTTCCCAGAGGGGGAGCTCCCGATGGCTCCTCCCCGCCAGGCGTCAGCTCTCCCTGTCACCTACCCAAGGTTCAGGTAGATGGTGCAGATGTCAGACACGAGCTGCTGTGGCTTGAAGTCGAACTCGCTGAAGTCCTTGACTTTCAGAGCTCCCATTTTGGGCCCAACCAGGTGCTGCAGGAAGTAGTTGAGCATGGAGATGATGCGCTCGGCCAGGAAAGGGTGCACGAACAGGGACTTGATTTCTGAAGGAGAAACCAGCAGTTCCCTGAGCCCCACGGCAATCCCGCCCTGCTCCGACACCCCGACATCCGCTCGCGGGGTCCCGGTGGGGAGAGGGGCTGCTCTTCCTACCTGAGGTGAGGAAGGCCAGAGTGCCGATGGTTTCGTTGGACATGATGTTGTGGAAGCGCGCCAGCTGCCCGAACATCTGCAGGCTCGACTCCTTCTCGCGGCGAGCCTCCTGCGACAGCCCGTCCCACTCGCCGCGGTCCTTCTCGATCTGCTGGATTTTGATCTTGCTGAGGTACTGCAACAACACGGGGGGAGGCGTTGGGAGAAGGGGCTGGTAAACGTGCCAAGCCAGGCCTGCTCTGCACCGTGCTGAGAGGGGCCAATTCAGGACGTGAAAGGTACCACAGAGTGACCAAAACGGCCTCTCACAACCAGACTTCTCACAAAAGGCAGAACGTTTACTTGGATAGGAAACCGTGGAGAAGTCTGTAAATGCTCACAGCTTGAGAGGCAATACCCACATCACCCATCTGCCCAGCAATCCGTCCTAGGGCAGGCAAAAACTCCCTAAAAAAGCCCTTTCCAGCAGCACTGCAAAGCACAGAGAGACAGTAACGCTGCACTGGGACACCCGCCTTGTCAACCCGGAGGAGAGGAAAGGGCTTTGTTTGGGGCATTTGTCTGCAGAAAGCCCTACCTGTATGGCTTCGTCCAACAGGAAAATGGCATCGTTCATCAGCAGGTTGAGGAAGCGGAGGAAGAGCGGGGGGTTCATGGCCTCCAGGTTCTCGGAGGCGTAGTCGGCCAGCACCTGCCAGGGATGAGTGAACGGTGAGCACCGTGGCTCCGTCCCGGCGGCAGGACGCGGCTCCAAGCGCTCTACCCCAGCTGCACACGCTTACCCGCGTGCTCCTCGCCTCACCTTTATACTCTCCCGGTACGAGTCCGTGCCCCACATGTACCGCAGGATGGGGTACATGGGGCGGCGGTAGTTGAACTTCTGCTCAAACTGGTGCGGGTCACCTAGACGAAAGCGCGAGTCAGCGTTTCGGGAGGGCAGTTTGTGTGAAATAACGACCCCCAAGGTCAGTGACGTGTGCCACCCGTCCCAGAACCCATCCCACGTGAGAAGCAGATCCGCTACCAGCGCTGCTGAGCCAAGGAGCTCAAGCTCCGGGGGTTTTACTTTCTAGATCACCAGTTCTGTGCGCGCCAGACGCTTTCTGGGAATGCCGCCTGCCTAACGCGGCCGAGCAGCTTCACAGTGTGCAAACGGATCCGCTGGTTTCAAACCCCGGAGACACTCCCCCCGTACGTGTTGCAGGAGGACGGCTCTTCCCCTCCCACGCTTACCGGTGAACTCGATATCCACAAAGACTTTGATCAGCGCCTCGGCGAGGTGCGCGGCGTTTCCATAGGAGCAGAACACGCGCTTGCGATGAAACACGCTCGAGACCAACGGGTTCTGGGCCTGGTCTAAGTGAGGCATCACAGCTTCCAACACCTCGGCCAGCTTGGCTCGCAGGTGAGGGTTCTTCATCCTGCAAGAGGAAACAACAAAGCAAATTCAGGAGGTGTTCAGGAAACACTCTGGTGCCGCACCTATCCCCACAGGAGCGCCCGCTTGAGCCTGCCGTCCAGTACAGACCACTGGGGTGAGGGTCTAACTCCTCTGCAGCGTGTGTGGGGCAGCAGCCAAACCACCCACCCCAGGCACGGCCGTGAGGAGAACCACGGCACCCACCTTCCAGGGACAGCAGAGCTGCCCACTGTGTGAAACCTGCACCTGCCCAGCGCTCGCTGTATTTACACACGTGAGTACAAACCAACGAACGGCAGAAACGCGGCGCGCGGGGCCACGTTCTACCAGGAGGATCGATAAAACTACCCGGTTGTGTTCAGTGCTCAGTTACCAGAGACAGCTTCACAGAGACACCCCAAACAGATCAACCCCGCAGCTCCTCTGATAGGAACTGAAATGATTCCCATGTAACGTAACCAAGTAAGCGTTTAGACCCTGAATCCCTTGTGTCCTTCAGGCTGTGCCGTGCTGGCTGGGCCTGCTGTGGGCAGGAGCTCGCTCTTCCAAAGAGACAAACCGACTTGTGGTGATTAAACCGAAGCTTGAGACACCTCTGGCCACGCCTGCTCCCCTCGGGGCGCTCTGCAGGTACCACCCAGGGCCGTACGTACCTGTCCACATCGCCCATAAACACGGTAACGAAGTCAAGGATGTGCTCCAGAGAATCGGCTGAAGTCTCTAAGATGTCATCAGCGAAACGCCGCAGGAAAATGAAGAAGTCGCCCAAATTGTCAGCAAAGAACTCTGCAAACAGAGACGGTGCATGAGTTTCTCCTCAGGCAGCTCGTTCTGCCCTGTTCCAGCCTCCTGCCAACTCTGCCCTCGTCGCCCCAACGCTGATAAACGTTTGGGGAGCCAACAAGCTGTATCAGAACCCCACTGCCATGAAGGACGCCTGGCCTGATGGAACGAGTAATGCACAGGCTTCACTTCACCGCCCTCAGAAGTCAGGTCAAACCCAGCAGTGCTCTGCTGATCACAGCTACGCAAAACCCCCACAAGAAGAGAATCTCTGGGCAACAGGAACTGCTGTCCAGAGGCCCCAGCTTTCTCTGGAGCTTGCGACCTCGCTGCCGACAGCCTGGAGCTGTGGCTAGCCTTCCCTGCACTCCTGACGTGCGCTGGCAGCCGTCTTTTCCCAGGGAGGAGAAGGCCTCACCTGGCACGTAGGCCAAGGCGCTGTGCTCCACCTCCGGCAGCGGGAAGCTGAGCTGGAGCGTCTCTGTCCCGCGGTTCCCCAGGGCCAGCTGCACCAGCAGCACCGCCATGGACACCTGCAGGTTCAGGCAGTTCTGCAGCATCTGCGGCTCTGTCATCGCCGTCTTGGTGGACAGGTAGATGGTCATCAGGTGCTCGAACTGCTCCCTGAGGCCGTCGGCAGCGGGGCTGGAGCTCTGCTGAGCTTCTCGCCACGCCACTTGCAGGCGGTGAAGGCTTTGGTTTATCTTTACCATCTGGTCGTGCAACCTGCCCAGAGAACACGACAGGGAGGGGATCATGGCAGGACAGAATCGTCCTGGTTGGAAGAGACCTTTAAGATCATTGAGTCCACCCGTCAACCATGACAATGAGGCGAGACGTACAGGCTGCCTGAGCAACGCGTAACGCAGCGCACGCTGCTACCCTGACTGCGAGGACAAAAGCTCTGCACGTTCCGGTTCAAACCATTTTGTGTGGACAATCTGTCTGGGGTGGCAGTGAGGGAAACCTGCAGACCCCAGGCCCTGCTGAGGGAAATCCAGTGCCGGCGGCGAAGGCCTGGCAGGGCGCGCACAGGGAGCCAGCGCAGCTGGTCACCGAGGTCAGGGATGCAGCAAGTCCTGCATCGCCCGCACCTCGAGGTGACGGTGCCAGTTTCCCAGCAACGAGCCACTTGCAAAACTTTCCATCAATTTCTATATTTAGCGAATAAACCAGAAGGGGACGGTGCTTGGATCAGTGGTGACCTCACAGTATCCAGGCAACGATCTGCAGAGGGAAGCTGAGGAAAAAAGCGTGTTCTCACACCCAGAAAACCCTCCCCTGGGAAGGGAGAGCGACCCGGTGCTTCCGCTTCGCACGCAGCCCGATTCCTGGGGCGGTTTGCAGAGCTCACAGCGGGCAGGGGCTCCGCACTGAGACACTTTCCAGCAGACACGAGACACCGGCGTTCCCCCAGGAGAGCGAAGGAACCGAGCAACCCACGGACACCCGGCACGCGGCTGTTGCGGCTCTATAAATAACCCAGAGCTCGTAAGACTCCGAGTGCTGACTGTGAGCAACAGCGGGCAAAGTTTCTTACCAGTCAGCCAGCCCGAGACTCAAGTGTCAGTCAAAACACAGCGGAAGGAACTCGGCAGCTCAACTGGAGCTCTCTGCTCCGAGGATTCACTGCGAGTTTACGGGTTGTACGTGGGCAGAGAACAGCGCTGAGAGCGTTACCTGTGAAACCCCAAGTGCAGGGTGTACTGCGTGAGGACCAGGTTCTCTGTCACCAGGTTGTAGCTGCTGGCAAACTCCGGCTCTTGCTCGCCCTCGGCGGGGATCAAGCAAGTCTCCTTCTCCAAACCTGGAACGAGAAGCACCTCCGTGTCAAGTCGCACCCCACAGCGCGGTGAGGAGAGGGCTCAAGGGGGGAGAAAGGCTCAAGGGGAGGTCCCTGCTGAAGACAAAACAGCTGCTGGCAACGTTTTATCTGCATTCAGCTCTCCCCTTGCTCCTCTCACACCCTTAACTCTCCCGGGAGAGGCAAGGACCCGAGGAGATCCCCTGGCCCCCCGACCTTTCATGTGTACGTTCTTGCTCCTCCTCTCCTCCTCGTTCAGCTCCTTGAGGGCACAGTAGGTGGGGTTGAAGGTGAGCAGCCGCGGAGAGTTTGGTTTGCAGAAGGGCTGGCACAGCTTGAGGAGGGCAGCGCCCAGGTTGAGGAAGAAGGCATCTGAGGCGTACATCTGGAAGAAGATCTCCGGCATCTGGTTAGCCCAGATCTTGGTGCGGCCCGCATTGGCGTGGAGGCAGTTTCCCAGCCAGGAGAGGATCCTGTGCTTTGTCTCCGGAGACAACTGCAGCAGGTTCTTCAGCATCTGGTAGATCTTCTCGTGGAACTGGGCCATGAACTGTTACAGGGAACAGAACACGGCTGAGAGGTTCCGTTGCCTCTCTCAGAACGTTCCTGGCTCTGGGCTGCACCCTGCTCCTCCCTCCAGGACACCACGGCTGGGGCGTCCCTGCGAATCACCCATCAGGCACACACATCAAGAGGCCAGTGGCAAGGAATAATTAAGGACATACTTAAAAGCAGCTTGTTTCCACACGGAGTAAAACCCTTTTTGCATTTTTAGCGGCAGTAACAACAGCCCTGAAAGCAGACGTGACGGGGAGGTGCCCTCTCTGTGACCACCTCTGCCCCCGAGTCAGCTGCTGTACCTGTCTCCTGATCCCTCCCTCGTCCTGAAACACTCCTGAAGATCCTCCTACACCAGTCCCCTGTGCGCCAAGAGAGAACGCTGCCTGTCCCTTCCTCGGCTAGAGTTCAGCCAGCGCTTTGATTGCAGGACAGGTACTGAGCCCTGTTTCCCCGTGAGTACCACCTTATCTTCACACAGCCCCTCAGGTCGTGGTGCTGGTAACTGCCCCACAAGTACCACCTCCTGCTTCCAAAAGCTCAGGCAACCACTTTGACCACACAGGACAAAGACCTGGGTCTACAACAACCCAAACACGCGGGAGAAACCATCCGCGTGTCACAACTGGAGAATCTGGAGTGATTTTGTGACTCTCTCAGTCACAAATCCCGAGTTGGAGCCCTGGCATCACGTCTTAGCCCTCAGGCAGCAAGAGGCCCCAGAACAGACGGTGAAGGAGAACCACCGCAGCCCACCTGGTGGATGTTGGATTCCTGCACTTTGATCTCCTGCGGGCTGGACCGCGAGGGGTTCAGGAAGTAACTGTGGCTCTCCACCAGGCCGGGCGTCTTCAACAAGCAGGAGATGTTCAGAACAGCACCCAGCAAAGTCTTCTGGTACATCTGCCCGTTGCTGGGATCCTTGGGCTGGATGTAGCCTACAAAAACCTGGGGAACACGGCGGGACATGCTGACTGTTGTACGGAATCCCAGTAAAAACCAAAGCTGCTCTTACCGGTTTGGGACAGGCTGTTGGGACAGGAGCACACCCAAACAAGGTGTCGTCACATCGCGCTTGACAGATTAGGTCCTATAAACGCGGCCCCGCAAACAGGACCCCCAAGAAGCTGAGGGTGCAGCCGAGGCACCCACCTCGGCGATATCCTTCTGCTTGGTGAAGTAGAGCAGCACGTCGAGGTACGTGTACAGCAGGATCTGGCAGAGGTCTAGGTCCTTGATTCTGCCCAGGAGGATGTCGAACACGGGAACCATGACCTCCCCGAAGGTCCGCACCTCCTCGTCCATCGTCAAGCCTTCTATCACCTCCTCGAGGAACTCGGTCACGTCCTCGAAGTCTGGCGAGGGAAGCGAGGCCGTTACCACAACCCTCCAACAGCCAGGGCTCAGCACACATGTACACGCTGTGACCGAAGCGTGGCACGCCCTTCTAGCACCGCGGGAAGCCAGGGCTTCGCCGGACCCCACGACGCTCTTCCCAGCAGCCCGCCGTGCGGGGCAGCACGAGGGCGGCGGCAGCACTTACGCGCCCCTCGCAGCGCCTCCAGCATCAGGTCCACCAGCTGCTCGTACACGTTCTGATTGACGTAGATCTCCGGGGTGAGGAGGACGGTGCGGGTGTTGGACACGGTCAGGTTCCGGCAGCGCATCGCGAAGGGCAGCAGGTTCTCCGGCACCTTCGTTATCTGCGCAGGGAGAACGGGGCAGAGTTGGGGCCCCGGCACCTGCCTCCGGCCAGCAAAGCCCCAGCGGGGTCACCTCGGAGCCGCCCCCTCCCCGAGGAGCCCCTGCCCACCTCCTCCCTCGCTCGCTGGAAGCAGGCGTAGAGGTAGCGCAGGATCTGCCTCTCCCCAGCGTCCCGGTCGGCGGAGAGGTTCTGCGTGCTGGACGAGGTCATGTGGATCAGGTGGTTCCCAGGCTCCTGCAGCAGCAGCCGCGTGAACAGGGCCTGGCACCAGCAAAAACAAGCGGGACATGAGACAAACCCTTCAGAAAAAGGCTCAGGACGCACTGCTGCCTGTGCCCGGTAAGGGCAGAAATTCCCCTCCCGCAGCCGAGCGGGCAGAGCACCCGCGTCCCGCCACCCACCTGCTCCACATTGCCCATGTCCAGCCAGTCCTGCTCGTCCAGGTCCGCGGCCATCTCCTCCAGGTAGACGCAGCGCGCCGGGATCCCGTTCCCGCTCTTCATGCTGGGGTCGCCTGCGGAAAGCGTGGAGTGACCCGTTCCACCCGGGATGGCAGAGAACGCGCTGGAAACCGCCGGCCAGGCCCTGCCTGTGCTGCCAGGAGCTGCTGTGCCGAGCCACCTTCCCCCTCTAATTTTGCCTGGGTCCAGCCCCGCCTGGCACAACAGCCCGTAACACCCGCGGGGCGGGGCGGGACCCCTGGGGCAATAAAGCGGCCCCGGCACTCACTGTTGTCCAGGGTGATGAGGAAGATCCTCTGGATCATGTGGTTGATGTTGAGCTGCTCGCAGATCTCCCGCTGCGAGCGGAACGAGCGGCTGATCTCCGCCACCGAGTAGTCGCAGTCGTCCAGGCTCTCGGAGACGCTGTTGTCGGAGTCATCCTGGCTGGCCGAGGTCTCCTCGCCTGCGGCACGGGAGGAGCAGGAGCTCAGCACCGCCCGGACCCCCGCACCCCCCGCCCGGCGGCGGGACCCCCCCGCACCTCGGAGCTGCCGCAGCTGCTGCTGCTTCTGGACGGCGGCGAAGTGCTTGGCGTCGGCGATGGAGCCGAAGAGGGCGGCGAAGGGGTTGCTGGAGATGCTGTTGTTGTTCTCCTGGTCGGTCATGGCCCCTCAGGGCCGCGCCATGC
>WEIS01000218.1:0-13720 GCA_013389965.1 Todus mexicanus | reverse complement strand
CACCTGGAACGCGCCTTTCTCCAGGGACATGCAGGGCTCGAAGCGGTACCCCCAGAGGATCTCGTCCTCCGTGTACGAGGTGCGGGCTTGGCACGTCATTCCNTGACGAACATGCAGCCCACCATGAGGGCGTCGATCATGGAGCCCACGATGGACTGCGCCATCAGCAGGATGACGCCCTCGATGCAGTTGGCCGTCACCATCCGGGAGCCGTAGCCGATGGTGCGCTGGCTCTCCACCGAGAAGAGCAAGGCAGAGATGAAGCCGTCCACGTTCTCGATGCACGCCTCCCACTCGGGATCGCCCTGGTGCCAGACGTCACCCCGCACCCAGGCGTCGAAGAGGTAGATGGTGCCAAAGACCACCCAGGTGACGATGTAGCACATCATGAAGACGAAGAGGAACCAGCGGTACTTGAGGTCCACGATGGTGGTGAAGATGTCCGAGAGGAACCGCTTCTTCTCCTGGATGTTGCCCAGGTTCACCTGGCACTTGCCCACCTTTGTCACGTAGCGCTGCCGCTGCCGCTTGCCGGCCTGGACCATGGGGCTGTCCTCCTCCAGCAGCTTGCGGCACCGGCCCGGCAGCCCCTCCGTGGCTGGGGCAACGGTGACGGCGCTGCCGCGGGCAGAGGTCCTGCCGCGCGCCGAGCTGGGGATGTTGGGCACGCTCAGAGCCTGCAGCGGGTACCAGCGGGCGCCCGCGTCCCGCAGGGTGACCGGGGGGCATCGGGGCAGATCGCAGGAACGCTGCTGGGTGGACGCGCCGCCGCGGCTCAGCAGCACGGACGGGTCGCTGGGCACGACGCCGCCGTGCCAAGGCGGGGACAGGTAGTTTGGCATCGGGGTGCTTCTCTTGGCAGCGGCGGTGCCGCCTTGCTGCCAGCTGTCCTCTGCCAGAGCCACGGGCGTGGCTGGGCGTTCGGGCTGCGGGGCAGAAAGGATCCCATGGGTGAGAGATTGCTTCCGACACCCACGCCCGCCTGGCCGCATCCTGCCTGGCGGACACCCCAGCGCGGCGCGAGCCATACCTCCTGCGGGAAGGTGCCGTACTGGCTGGTGTCGGCGGGCGGCCGGGGCAGGTAAGCCAGCATGTGCTTGGCGGTGGGGGTCTGCGCCGGGGGGATGGAGTTGCTGCGGCCGCGGGGCTCATCAGGCACCAGCCACCCGCCGCTGCCACCGCCAACGACGCTGTTGTGGGCGCAGGGGAGCACCATGGCGGTGCCGGGGCGGGGGCTTAGCCCCAGGCCGGGCGTGGGGTCCTGCCGTGGGGGGACACAAAGCAGGGGGTTATTTGGGAGGTGGAGGGTGGCGTGGGGCCCCTCCAGTCCCTCTCCGCATCCCCACGGGCCACGGTCTGGCAGAGCTACCCTTGCCTGGCCGCACACGTGCCAGCCACGGAGCTGTGCCGGGGCGGACGCGGGCTGGAACCAGATGGCTAAGCCCATTAGAGGCCATAATTGCATTGCAGAGCCGGGGAAGGAGGCGTCCACCTCCGCCAGGAGCAGCCCCGGCAGCGAGCAGGCTCTGGGCGAGGGCTGGCAGCTCTGCCCTGTGCTTGTCCCAGGACGTGGCCGTAATTACCGGTTATCTAATGAGCTCTGAGCAAAATCAGGTGGCCCCCGGGCGCGGGAGGAAGGCCAGCCCGTGATGGAGATGCAGACCCCATTGCTGGGCTCTTTGGGATGGGCTGAGTCAAGCCGTGTCCCCGCGGGGAGATGCGGTGGGAGGTCACGTTCCTAGAAGCGCAGCCTGGAGAGCAGCGCCCCGCAGGGACAGGGAGCAAGGGCACTCAGCCTCCTCCGAGCATCCCCAGCTGCTGGCCCAGGGCTGGACCACTCCTGCCGCTGCCCCGGTCAGACCTCTGGCCCTCAGGGCTGACCTCCCGGCCCCCAGCCCTGCGCAGAGCCCCGGGAGAGGGGGCACCCACCTCATGTCCAGGCAGAGCAGCTGCCGGGCCGGCACACGTCGTTCTCGGCTCGTGGCTCCTGCTCTGCCCCGGCCACCGCCGGGCATCTTCCCACCGGTTGCAGACGGGGATCCTCCGCTGGGCTGAGCTGCCGTGGGCAGTGGGAGGGAAGGACGGGGTGCTCTGCGGCGGCCACCAATCCTGCTCCAGCGGCAGAAGGTCGCCCGTTAATCTGTCTCAATGACAGACACAATTACCTCGAGACGATTTAATCGGAAGGAGCGGGTGCCCCCGACGCCCCGGGGAAGGAGCAGGAGGGGTTTCCCAGCGGGTTTCCCAGCGGATTTCCCAGCTCTCGGCCTCGGGATGACGCTCCCTGTCGGCTCTTGGGGATGGGACCATGAGCGAGGGCTGGAAAACATCCCCCTTCCCCTGCCCGCTTCGCGCTCAGGCTGATCACGGTCCGTGCTCCCTCGGCCCCTCTTCTCGGGACGCGCCCGCGAAGGTGCCCCGGATGCTCACCGGGGCCAGACCTCTGGTGGCCAGGACGACTCAGTAATTTCCAGCTTGGTTCCTGATACTCCCGGTGATAAGAAAGACGGCAGATGAAGGAGAGATTAGTCGCTAATCTCCCAGGGAAGATGAATCTGCGAGCTGGGCACCGCGGAGGGGATGTGCGCGGGGGCAGATGGGAGCCGGGCACCAGCACAAAGTTGGGATTTTCCTGCTGCTGTGGCCCATCCTTTCCCCCCACCTCTTTTCTGCAGCAGGGTGTCTTCCCCCAGGCAAGAGCTCGCTCACGGCGAGCACCCAGAACCTTGTCCCTCGGTGAGGAGCTGTGTGCAGCATGGGGCAACAGGTGCCCACCGATGAGCAACGGGCAAAGGCACACCCTCCCTCAGATGTCCTCGACGCGGCTCTTGAAGGTCCCTTAGCACGTTTATTTAACGACTGAATGAGGGTCAGCCCCTCGCATCTCTCCACTGCCTGCATCCCGCCTCAGAGTCCCCTCCCTGCCCCACCACGGCCAGAGCCGCCGCTGCTGCCAGGCGCTTTCCCTGCCAAGGCCCTCGCTCCAGGGTGGCCGAGGCTCAGAGGATTTGCACGCTCCGGCTTAACCCTCCCGGGCACGGAGAGGCAGCGGTGGGACCCCGGCCGCAGCCACGGTGGGGATGCACCCGGCTTTTCCTGCTGAGTCGGGCGTGCTTTCCTTTTAGTGTGGAAAAACCAACAACGGCTGGAAAATGACCGAGGGAGGCCACACCCCAGCGTTGGAGGAACAGGCTCGAATCTGCTCCCCGGGGCGCCAGACGCGGCCGGCGGTGGAGCGGACGCTGCTCCACAAGCGTTAATGCCCACGGCCACCGCCCAGGGCAGCTTATCTCGGCCCGGCGCACGGCTCCGCCGGCGGCGCTAGCATGGCCGGGAGCTGGCGGGTGAAGGCGCAGGCCGGGGGGATGCTGCTGGCCCTCCTCGGGTGGGTCTCCTCCTGCGTCACCACCTTCGTGCCGCTCTGGAAGAACCTCAACCTGGAGCTGAACGAGCTGGAGGTGTGGACCATGGGGCTCTGGCAGGTCTGCATCATGCACGAGGAAGGGGTGGTCGAGTGCCAAGCCCACAGCTCCTTCCTGGCGCTGCCGCCCGAGCTGCGCGTCTCCCGCCTCCTGATGTGCCTCTCCAACGGGCTGGGGCTGCTGGGCTGCGTCCTCGCCGCCCCGGGGCTGGAGGGATGGACACCCTGCCAGGACAAACCTGGGCTGAAGCGTCGGCTGCTGCTCGCCGGGGGAGCAGCGCTCGGCACGGCAGCGATGGCCACCCTGGCGCCGGTCTCCTGGGTTGCCTACAACACCGTCCTCGACTTCTGGGACGACACCCTGCCCGACATCGTCCCTCGGTGGGAGTTCGGGGAGGCCACCTTCCTGGGCTGGTTTGCCGGAGCCTTCCTCGCCGCCGGCGGGCTGCTCCTCGCCTGCAGCGCCCGCGCCACCAGGNCCCCGGCCACGCGGGGCCCAGCCGGGGGCCAGCACCTGCACCCCAAAAACGCAGACCTGGTCATCTAGGGAGTTGGGGCGTCGTGCCCCACGCGCCCCCTCGCTCTTCCCACCGTAGGGATGGCTCCTGCGCGTTCTACGGGATGAATCGCTAATTCCTACAGCAGCTCTGCAGATTTCTCCCCTTCCTCTGTGTGCCTGCGACCCTTTTCTGCTCTGAGGAGCCACAGCTTTCCCCGCAGCGCTCGCCGGGCCAGCACGGGAGGGCAGCGAGGCAGAGGCAGAGCCGCGGGCAGTGCCTTGTGCTCCTGGTGCCGTCTGTGGCAGGTGGTGCGGCGTTGGCACCTCTCGTGGCTCCGCCATAGCCAGGCCTGTTGTGGCCAGCGGCCACGCCCCGGTGTGGCAGCTCGCTCCCTGCGTGTCCGCGCCTCTCTGATGCCTTCGCAATAAATTACCGTGGCCGTTGGCAGCGTGTTTCTGTGCTCTGAACATGCAGCTCTGTCTTGCACGAGGTGCGGCGTGAGCAGGGGCGAGGGGCGGCAGCTGCAAGGGCAGCGCTGCCGCTCCAGTGGTGCTTTGGTCTGTCCAGAAAAGACTGGGGGGAAAGTAGAGAGAAAGGTGGAAAACAAAGGGGCAGAGGGGAAAAAGAGAGACGAGGCAGCACCAAGAGCCGCGCTGCTGAGAACGCAGGACACCAGCAGCTGAGTCCCTGGCGGCAGCCTCATCTTCTCATAGCTAAGATCATAAAGCCATTAATTGTGCCACAGACCTGTGCGTAGGAAGTGCCTCAGCTGCACTGGTCACCTGCGCACCAGAGACAAGGGCGGTGCTTTGTGGGTCTCCTTGACCGTTCCTTCCACGTTTTCCTGCTTCTGCTGCACAAACAGAGCCAGCTCACACGCCCCTGTGAGACCCGCAGTGCAGGACGCCAGGCTGGGTTCACACCCCAGTCCCCGGCAGGAGCCGGCCCGCGGCCGCAGCGCTGGTTGAAAACCGAGTTCACGGCGGGTTTAATCCTTGCAGGCTCAAAGCCGCAGCAGCGCGTGACTGGACTCGAGGAAGCCCCGGCCGACAGCAGCATTCCTGGGGGAAACAAAGTCCGCTCGCCTCCACAAGCCCCCTTTTGAAACCTGCACTTTGCTCAGCTGCAGAGAGAGAACAGCGGGTGGGCAGGTGGAGGGAGCGGAGACGATCCCCTGGTGCTTCTCGTGCCACCAGCGCTCGGGGCACAGCTGGTTGTGGGGAGAGGTGGGCACTTGCTCCTTCTCAACGAGGATCAAGGGAGGTAAAGCAGCGGGGTCAGGAGAGGCGCGTTCCTGGCCAGCCTGCACGCTTCCCCAGGAGCTGCTGGTTGCAGCTCTCGAGGGCTCTACCCAACCTGCGAAACGCAGAGTCTGCTCTGGCCGTAACTTGTCACCCACGCCCCGGGGAAATAGGAGGACAAGGCACTGAGCAGAGGTGCCCAGCCTGGAGACATTCCTTCCTTCCAGCCCCCTCTGAACATCCCGACACCTCAGGCACCTCCCTGCACTCCAGAGAAGTCTTGACATGTGGTTTTTAAAGCTTTGGACATCGGCTGGATATTTCACAACAACAGGGCAAAAAGCCGAAGCAGCAGCTGCAGGTCCGCAGCATCCCCTCACCTGGATGAGGCCTGGCTCGGGCTTGGGCGTGGGCAGCTTGAGCCTCCGCAGGTAACGGTGCTTCTCCATCATTAAATAACCAGGAGGACGCAGGATCCTCCCACAGGAGCCGTTTATTGCTAAATAATGGGACACACGCACCAGCAGAGCGGCAGGACTGTGCTGGCAATTCCCAGAGAGAGCTCTGCTGCTTACTTTGAATTTTGCGCTGGGAAGAAGTCCTGGAAACATCTAGAAACAACCAGATTTGCTGGAAAACTCCTCACCCGCCTGCGCCCCTCCCCTCTCTCTAGTGCTTCTCCATGCGCCTGTTCCACGCCCAGCTGGACTGAGAGTTACCAAACTCACCTGTTCTTCTGTCCTGGCAGCTCCTGAGCGCTTCGCTGCCTTCACAGGGCCCCGGGACAAGCTCATGAGCCTGTGCCCCGCCCTGCGCATCCCGGAGCTTCGTCCCGCTGCAGAAGTTTCTGCATCACTGCCAAGATTTTGGTTTTTGTTTTTTTTTTTCCCTGCTTCCTTCTCTTCATGTTGAAGCCGGGAGGAATCTCAAGGCCCAACAGCAGAGTGAAATAAAACCACACGGGCAGCGTGTTCATTCTAACATAGAACAAATGCTTTTATTGCACTTTCAGAAACATCTGCATAGTCCTAACAAACGGATCGCCCCCTCCGCCGGCTCAGAACATCTGGTGTAACCCAACTGCTGCAGCGCGAACGCGACCGCAGGTGCCCACCAAAGGAAATGCCAACGGGGCACTTCTGTACAGAAAGTCAGTAAAAAAATAAACCCATCACCAACAGAAAGGGAGCCGACCACAGCCCTCACGGCTGCTCCCAGCACCATCCCAGCACTGGGAGCCCACCCGTGGAGAGGGGAGTTCACCTTCCACTGCGAGGGGGGATCGTGTGGTCTCCCCACGTGCTGCGGCAGCCACGCAACTGGGCAGGCTGGGATCTCGTCAGTCCCGCCCTGGCTCTGTCGCTGTCACTGTCAGCTTGGGCCTCCTGCAAGGACGGCTCCTGCTTCGCTTTGTCAGTGAGAACACAAAAGGCAAACACTTGATTCAACCAAAACCTGCAGCTGCAGCGAACGGAGACGAGCTGCCGCCGCCTCTCCCGCCTCCTCACACCACCCGGCGGGAGCTTGGCACAGCCCTAGCGTCCCGACTGTCCCCGGCAGCTCGTCACTCTGGAGGACGTAAACACGTCTGACAGATCAGGGACGCTCGCAGCCCGGCGCGCCCGAGGAGCTCTGCTGCCGTCACCCGCACGGGGACCTGCGTCTAAAGAGCTGCCAAGAGGCAGAGCCGCAGGACGCAGCTGGGCACCTTGCAGCGGCCAGGGCCTGGCAACGCATCAGCCTCAAACCGTGGCTCAGGTTCTTCCGGCTTAACCTTTATCTCCCAAGTGCAATCCTGCCTTTTATTCGTTCGTATTTACAAAGAACACAGCTCTGGATCCCAGTCACGCCCTCTCCTCCCACTCCCTGCCAAACGCTGCTCGGCGGGCGGCCTGCGGCACGGGCACCGCGCTGCGGTGGTGAGTCCGCTGGTTACTGCACGGTCACGGCGGAGGCCCCGTGGATGGACTCCATCACGGCCGCGAACCGGCTGCACAGGTCGTAGGGGGAATTGGGACGGATCTTCGGGGGCTCCTTCAGGACAATGACCTCGGTAGAGGAGTCGAGGAGCCGGGGCAGCAGCTCGCCCAGCTTCATCTGCAGCTTGGCTGTCAAGGGGGAGAGGATGAAACAGTCATTGGCACCACAACACTGAGACTAGATGGCAGCAGGCTCCAGGGCCGCCAGTGAAAGGGCTGTGACACCTTTTCGGGAACTACCTTCCTCGCTGGAACCGCCCACCTGTCCTCTGCAGGCGGGGACAGCAGCTGCTGAAGCGGGTCACTCAGCCACCAAGTCCTGCCTGCCTGCGCTCCACCAGGAGGGAAGAGCCACTGACACCTGCCTGCCCTGGGGACAGGGTCACCTCCCACCAGGGCATCCCTTCTCCCAGGACAAGACACTGTTCTGGCCACCAAGTCAGAAGGAACTATGCATCTGACACTGAAATAGCAACTTTCTCTACATTGAAACCATGTGAGAGGAGTCATGGGAGCCCAGCTCTGGGCCACAGAAGGAAACACAGAACAAGCACAGCTACCCAGAGCCACAGCTCATCTCTAAACCCACAAACCTCTCCTCAGAACGAGAGAATCCCCTGAATGTGCTCCCCCACCCTGTCTTCTGCAACTCTGGGAATGTGTCTGTCCACTGACAGAACCCATTCCTGTCTCCTGGAGAGGAGCGTGCCCCTGCAGCTAAGCCTGCCCACCTTCACCTGCCAACTGCGGGGCACCCTCTGGGCAGGGAGACAACAGAAACCCAAAGCACATCTCGGTACCACTACACTGCTGTTTCGCAGACAGCTTTTCACTTTTCGGGGAGGAGGAATCCTCCTCCTGCAGCTTCAGGGCAAAGGAAGGTTACATTCTTCTATAACATAATTCCATGGATGATTCCCATCATTCCTCCTGCCCCATCAGTAGTACCCAAAGCGCTACAGCGCAAACGCCAGGAATTTAAGGAACGGTCCAGTTCAGCTCCTGACCCTGCCCTGCCCACAAACAGCACGAGAAAGGCGAGGCCGTGAGCCGCTCCCTACCGTCCATGTCTTCCTGCCCTAGGTAGGAGCACCAGTGGTTCCTCATGACCTCGATGGCATCCAGGTCCTCTCTGGAGACCTCGAAGTTGTTCATGAGGTGCATGCAGGGGATGATCAGCTCATTCAGGATGTTGACGCCCTCTGCCACGCGAGCTTCTTCACAGCTGACGAACAGCGCCGCCGCCACCTCGTTCAGCTTCTAGAGGAGGAGGGACAGACACGTGAGGAGCAAGCAGGGACCTCAGATCACTGGCGCACCGTCGAGAAAGGGCCCCAGCCCGGGCCCTGTCATCACAGCCACGCAGGGACACACAGAACCAGGTCATGGGCTCTGGTGGAATAGCCACCTTTTATCGTAGGAATCATAGGAAACAGACTAATATACGTATTTACACACACACAGGTATTTCACCACATTTATGTACATTGCCTATTTCTAATTCTGGGTTTAAGATGCAAAGACACAGATCTGCCTCTACTCGGATTCCCTGGGAGCTGCATGAGCTCTTTAATTGAGTTATTCCTTCACAGAATGATTATTTCCCAGATTTTGGTACCACTGGTAGTGCTCAGCCAGGGACAGACGCCGTGCTAACAGGCACAAAAGCGTTTACAACCACGGAGCACGAACTAAAAACAAACCTCATGTTCAGGTCATTTTTTTTTGCCCCCCCTGTGGAACGGGACACCATCTTTTGCTCAGAGAATGCCATTAATATTAGAAACAAATGTTGCGGGGGGGAGTGAGTGGATAGAAAATGATGCAACTGCCGTGTTAACAACACAAGCTCCTCAATACAAACCAGGAGGCACTTCCTTCTGTACAAGGCGATCAGCGTCTCGCTCACTCCACGGCTGGGTCCCTTCAGCAGCAGCTTCGTGTTGCTTTGGTAGGCGTAGACCAGGTAGGTGAGTGACTCCTGGTACCTGGGAGAAGAGCGTCAGCCCGCCAGCCCTGCCGCCACTGCTGCGGCCAGCCCTGCCAGCTCCGGAGATACTCTCCTCTTGGTACCCAACGGGATGTTTCTGGAAAGCCAGTTTATTTTCCAGATTGCAAAAATCCCTTTTCAAATTACAAACCCTTCATAGAATATAAAGCTCTACTGCACAGAGGGGGAAACTAGGGGAAACTCTAAGAACGTGTTAGAATACGAGCCAGCACCTTGGCATCGCATCTAAACCGCTCACCATGCCTGGCTGAGGATGCCAGAACGGGTTACTAGGGAGTCAAAGGGAAACCCACGGGCCTCAACCACCAGACCGAATGCCAACTCGCCATCAAGGACAGAAAGCAGCTCTGTCGAAGTGGCCGTCGCCTTTCACTTATCTTGTCCAACTCACTTTCTGTTCTGGTAGAGCTCCAACCCCGTCAGCAGGTACACGGACACCTTGCGGAACAGGCTGTAGTCCTCGTGCCATCTCTGTTGAGGAGCAGCAAGAGCAGAGCATCAGCTTCCCCTGCCACACGCATACGCACGCTCGACACTGTTCACGCCGCAACTGCGTCTCACATTTTACCCTTTGAAGGATTTAGATGCCTCTCATAAGCAACACACAAATCAACTGAGATCCTCAAGGTCCCCTCCAACCTGTTACTTCTACGGGATTCAGGATTCTATGAATGGCACAGACAATCCTTCGAGCCGAGGAGGCTCCCGGGGTATTTGTGCTCCCTCTCGGCACCCTCCTGCAGACGCACACTTCCGATGGCAAGGAAGGTGCCCACAGGCGTGTCAGGGACTGCGGCACTTGCTGTGGCGCAGAGCTGCTTTGGTTGTGACACTGTGAAGAACCACAGGTAGCCCTCCAGTTCCTTACCTTGTACTCCTCCATATCGACATCATCAGGACCAATTTCTCTCAGCTTTGCTCGTGCAACCTTCATAATGCTGATGGACCTGCTCCAGGTAAGCAGAGACGAGAAAGATCAGAACAAAAATCAGAACAAAAATCCAAACAGCGGCCCCGGCTGCTCCTAGGTTAGAAAAGCCTCAAGCCAGGATGAGCAGCACAAACCTTTCATCGTAGCTGAGGTTTTTGTCTGCAAATTGCTCGAGAAGGGTCCGCTCCACCACCTGCTGGGGCGCGTTGTTTCGCAGCAAGTAAACGAGGACGTGCTGCAGGCGGGCGTCGTTCTGCGGGGTGGGAGTCTCCTTGGACAGCAGGTAGAGCCGGGAGTACTCCTCGTGGAACGCCTGCCAACGACAGGCACACGCTGATGCCGCTGTGCCCCTGCCCACGGGAGTGCTGCTGCAGCACGCACGAAGCCTAAACCTGCCCTGCAACGAGGGGCTCCCCGCTTCAATCGCTTCAGGACTGAAAAGCCATGAGGTGTGTAAATGCTTTTCACAGCTGCCCTGGGTTGGGTCATCCTCGTGTGAGTGCCCAGGTGCTAAAAACCAACTGTATCGGTAGCAAGGTGCAGGAGCATCTTGTGATTTATATCCTGTAGACTAATAGCCGGGGTGACTTCTCCCATGCAAGGTTTTTAGTTGAATTTACCTGCCTGTAAAATCGAACACCATCTGAAATATTCAGCAGTGCGTATTCTGTCAAACCCCTTGGCTCAATGCACACGCTTCCTGAGGACACATTTTACAAGAGAGGTCACCGCAAGCCTATGTGCTCAGGATCAAAAACAAGTTTCACAAGTGCTGGTTTAATTTCTGACAATTCTGAAAGGCGTGCAAAGAAATTCTAGTTTTTATTATCGAGATCGAGAGAACTGCCAATACTAACGGAATAGGCAGAACAAACAGTGACAACAGAAAAAAAGAAAGAGGTTGCTTCTCCTGGGAGGAGGGAGTTTCTTGCGAGCTCTGACAATTGTTCAGAGCCTGTGGATATGTTGTCACAGTTAGAGAGCAGAGACAGAAACATGGGACAGAAATGCCATTAACTAGAAGAAAATCCGCACGAATGGTTCCCTCGTGTTTGTGCTGTGTCAGTGCAGCACAGACCCTGTGCTCTGTGAGAACTGAGATCCCTAATGTTGGATTTACAAACAAGGAGGTACCTTAACGAGCCCTGCTTCAGACCCGTCTCGATCAAAGGTCTGGCGGGCTTTGGCAATAGCCAGGATGACACCTTGCATGGCTGGACTCAGCATCACCTACCACCAGAGCAGGAAAAGACACAGACAAGAACAAGGGACATGGTCACAGACAGGGAGAGAAGAGAATGCATGGTGAAGAACAGGAAGAGCTTTCCAAAGATAAGGTTTGAAGGAAATCCTACGAATACATCCGGAATAAGCCAGAGCTCCGATTTGCTTGTGTACTACTTGCTCCATCTATCACATGCACTGTACATGCAGGCGCTTCCCAAGCGGGTAAAGGTCTAAGGGCTGGTCAGTCCAAGCCTTGATGTTGTAAATTCAGCCAGCGAGAGCATAAATCACTCCAGCCGTGCCCCTCTGCATCCCAGTCACCCTCTCTGCAGCAAGATAATGCGAACAGTGCCTGCGGTGGGTCAGTTCCCTGCACCCACTTCACACAAGCGCACATTAAACACACTTGAAGAGCCATGGCCTCCGTGCCTGTATGAAATCCAGCTGCCCTTGTGAGAAAGAGTGACCTCCCAAAGCGCTTTGTGAGTCTGTACAAGTGCAGTTAAATCCACGGGTGCCAAAAAACCAGTAGCTTGGGTACTGCAAGCTGTGCTGTTAGTGGTTAATGTCTCCAAGACATGGGGTGAAACTGTAACTGAGGACAGTAAGGAGGCCTGTAAGCAAACTCAGACAGCCAGGATCAATTTGGGTGTTCACAGGAGCAACACGCAGGTCTGACAATGGAAAGCTGTACAGAGCTGCTTTCCTGATCATGTTTAGGAACAAAATTTCTAAACCATTTGGTACGGCCGCCTTCAATTCCACAGTGGGAAGGTGCCAACAGCATTGCTTCCGTGCCAGGCAGCCACCCTACCCAGCCCTGGGAAAGCTCAAAGCCAGCTCACTGCAAAGTTACAGGTTAATGACCGGCAGTAATTAACCCCTACAGTGAGACCTGTACCTCCTCGTTATATCCGTCTGCATCGGACCTAACAGGAATCTTCCCCACACTGGGGATTTCCACCTCAGAGACCTGGGAGCTACTGGGGGCATCAGCCTCTGCATCCTGAGTGTCCTGGGGTGGCTCTGCCTGAACTCTGAGGGCTGCTTCTCCCAGGCGGGCCTTCGTTGGCTCTGCCTCCTTGGGCTGCGGCCAAGAAGAGAAAGAAGAAAGTAAGAAAAACCAAGGCAAAATACAGGAAAGCAAAAGGGGACTGAATTGAACACGGCACAGCCACAGAGTTACAGAGAAAAGGGAAAAGCAATGGTCTGTTGAGAAGAATCACACGACGACAAGCACGGGTGGCTTTCCAGGCCAGGGCTCGGCTCCTACCTCATACAGAGCTGCCTCAACACCATTCTTCTCGTAGGCGTCGGCGGTGTTCGCAATGGCCTTGGCAGTCTGCTCCTTGGCAATCGTGGCGTGCTCGGAGGACAGGGAGCGTGCGCGCTGCTCGCAAACCGACGACTGATCTGTCGGGACAGAGGGGTGGTGCTGGTGAGCACGGACTGCAAGATGACTTCTCTCTCATTTTTGTGGCTTGCCCGTCCAGCTGCCTTTGCCACTCCATCAGCAGTTTCTCCTTGATATCCACAAATGCACGAGGCTCCCACTCAGTGGTATTTCTGACCAGCTGGCTGCTACCGGTTCCCACGTGGTTTGTGAAGCCAGACGTGGCCTTACCTGGTCCTGATTCAGAAGAGAGGTCCTGCGATTCGGAAGCTGGTGAAGGCTCCATCTGAGGAATCTTGCAGGACTGCTCCTCCTCCCACTCCTCAGCCTCTTGCTCGAGGCGCCAGTTGTCCTCCTGGATGTAGCGCCGCAGCTCTGGAGGCAAAGCCTCCAACTCCTTCTGGAACTGTCCCACCTCTGAGCTGTCAGCCTCATCTAGAAGAAAGGCAGGACCGGTGTGTAATGAAACACATTGTAGCAGGACACTGCCTTTAGAGACTGAACAACTGCGCAACACTGGGGAAAGCCACAACCAAACTGCCTGAGGGACAAAGGGGAAAAAAAACCCTTTCTACTGGGTTTCTAATTTAAGATGATTCATAAGCAAAGGTGCAAAAATAAAGACACCTTTTCAGAGCTTCTACCACTGGAGGGCAGTTATCACAGAGAGATGCCAGAAACAGGAACTGCTGATGTAGAGGGTCAGAAACTCATCTACGATTGTACAGAGAACAGTGTTTGAACTGCCAACAGCCGGAAAATTCACAGCGCAGCTGGAGACATCATACCTGCCACACTACATGGCACATGAAAGTTGGGAACTGCACGGATTCCACAGCATGAGGGTCAGGCTGGTATTTCTCAGCACTTCTTAGATCCACCTCAGTATTCAGTTTTAATACAGCCCAAACCTCAAGCAGTACCGGTTTTGGACAAGCCAGAAAATTGCTCAAAAGCAAACGGCAATTCTCTGCACCAGATGTTTCTCATACACCCGTTGTAAAAGTCTTTAAAAAA
>WEIS01000217.1:0-22911 GCA_013389965.1 Todus mexicanus | reverse complement strand
ATTTATGAAAAGAGGAGGGAGGGAGTTTTCGGCAAATAACCACTGTGTTCCCCCAGGAGTTGTCAAACACAGGTCTCTTCTCAACACCAAGGCAAAGCAAGACATGCCATCTGCCAGCCTGAGCAATCTTCTTGCCATTCCGCTTCAACATGTTTTTTCTGTTCTGCTGATTTACAGAGATTTTTTTCTGCTAATGTTGCTTTTTACCCCAGTTGCAAAAGAGGCAAGACTGTTTCAGTTAACACACATGGCAATCCTTTTTGGTTTTCATTTATATACTAAGAACTATATTGATCTTGAAACTTCAAGAAAGGTGTGGGAGCTGTGTGCCAATTTAACACTTGAACTGAGGAAGAAATTCCACTGTGTTTCTGAAGAAAAATGTTCAGTGTCAAGTTATTTAGACTTGGCTCTACCATCACATTTTAAGTGTTCCTATACATTTGTAGCCATATATGCATACTAACTGACCATACAGAAATATCATAGAATCATATTGGGCTGGAAGGGACCTCAGAAGGCCATCTAGTCCAACCCCCCTGCAGGAAGCAGGGACATCCTTGCTCAGAGCCTCATTGAGCCTCACCTTGAATGTCTCCAGGGATGGGGCCCCAACTACCTCCCTGGGCAACCTGTTTCAGTGTTCCACTACCCTCATGGCAACAAACTTTTTCCTAATATCCAATCTAAATCTACTCTTTTCTAGTTTAAACCCATTGCCCCTCATGGTCCCCAAATACTCTATGATCCCTGGATGCTTTAAATTCAAAACTTGAGTTCATCTTGGAGTTGCTTAAGGAAAATAACATTTACTTTTTTATGTGTTTATGTATATACTTACTTACTTTTACATTACCAAGACTTGTAAGGATCTATTTAATTCCAGAACCTTAAACAGAAATATTACTTTCCTCCTTGGACCACAAAATGTGTTCTTCAGTATTAGAAGCATCAGGGTTGGTTAAATGAAGATATAAGGAGGGGTAGGGGGGAACATTAAAAAATAAAGACATTGGAAATTTGTTTCCAGAGGATTGCTGTATCTTTGTACCTAAAGACTATATGTAGGGTTTAGCCAATTTACAGCTGCCTTTGCAGGTGACAACGCAAATATTTAAGTGAGTTGTTATTGTCACTCTCCTGATTAAAGTGACAATTAGTTATCAAACCATTCAACATTTATCAGCCAACAGAAATACAACAGTTATTATGCACAACAGTTTATCTTCCACTGGATGGGTTGGAAGAATATTTTTTAACTTATAATTTCAGCACTTGAAAAAGTAAAATAAATAAAAACATGTAGCAAAACCTTAGGAGGGGTTATAATTATAAATTCGGTTATAGGGAAATTAACAACAGGTTATTATGGAAAATTTTCAACTTCGTTTCTGTAGTTACCCAAACTGACCTTTTGTCTTTCAATTATTCTTAGCATCAAATGCTAAAGTTGTGTCCTGCACTGACACTCAGTTGAAATAAACAGCGTAAAAGTCCCAACTGTCTAGGTAGATAATTGTTCATCAGTGTCATGAACAAACTACTTCATACAGGATGACTGACTTCAGAATACTGAATCCCCATCTGGTGGCACCTAACGAGCGATGGAGAGGTTTGAGTGTAATGAAGCAAGTCCCTTTCTGGCAGATGTTGCTTGACAGCTGCATCTTGGGATCCTGGCAGCACTACTGCTGCCTCTTATTAATATATTCTTGAAGATATCATGATGAAGGTTGTGGAAAACAGAGGATCTTTCTCTCTTCAATGGGCTCCATTTTATGCTGCGCTTCTTACATCTAATCCACTTAGTAAGTTTGGATTTCAAAAGACTGTTCAAAGTTTATTGAACTGTGTTTTTTCAAATGCTTTAGCCGATGCTTTAGCCCAGACGCTATAGGCTGAATCCCTGCAGCAAATAAAATTGACCTAACAAGCATGTCAAGGTATTTGTTTTCATTTTTTCCCCTAAGGCAAGAGGGAAGAAACATGGTTGTGGGTCACTGCTCATCACACGCGCCTTGTGGCATAGACGTGCTGTGCAGGGTCTCAAGTGAGTTTCACAAAGCTCTGTTCTTGCTACATGCTGTTCAGCAGCTTTTCACTCTCTCACGCAAAAAAAATCCTGATGCTGTGACCTGAATTGCACACGTGCCCCTAAAGGAGGCATCTCTTCAATACCGGGTGTATCACTTGCACACCTCAGCTCCCAAAAGAGTGGAGTTGCCCACAGAAGCAGCCTTCCCCACAATATCTGGCCCAGGATATTCTTGTTAATCTTTTAAGTGTTGAATAATATACAGAAAATTCACAATTCATTTCTCTTCTGTTAGGAAATTTAGCAGCCACAATCAATTTGTGCTTTCTTGGCCTAATTATTGCAGCACATTCAAGAATAAGAGAATCCCAACACATACTACAAAGTCGTGGACATGAAGACTTTTGTTTGTTATACACTGAATGTCAAATGGGCATGAAGTTCCCAGCTTGATCCTCTAAACTCTTAGAGGGTCTAAAGCAGGATCTGATCTGTGAGCCATTCCAAAAAAGTTGTGATCTTTGGTGGTAATGACAAAAGCGAGGGAAAATAAATACTGATGGAGGCCAGAGATTTTCAGCACCTTTAGAATTTCCTTCTTCAGAAAGTAGAAAGTTGCATCTACTCAGATTAACTACAATGTTCACCTCATTCTAAAGTTATTTAAAGGATTTTTAGGGTAATGTTCATGTGAAACTTCAAGAATTCCTGACGAGAGGACCCACTCTAATGTTTCCAAGTCCCTTTCCCTCATATCCAAATCACTTTCCCTTGTAATTGGAATAATTTGGATATCTTTACATGTAAGGGCCAAAGGATT
This sequence comes from Todus mexicanus, assembly GCA_013389965.1. Taxonomy (NCBI): domain Eukaryota; kingdom Metazoa; phylum Chordata; class Aves; order Coraciiformes; family Todidae; genus Todus; species Todus mexicanus. The sequence goes on along the minus strand of WEIS01000217.1, from coordinate 20,056 downwards.
ATTTTTCCAGAAGATGCATTTATTTTTTTCTTTAGAAGCTTGGCGGAATTCCTCCTGCTATCCATCAGCATTTGCAGCTTTTTCAAACTCTTTCTGCATGCTAGGAGATGACACACATGAAGAAAAAAGGCATTATTAAGTTAATGGAATTTCTTTTGTACAGTTTAGTATGATTTCATCTCTATAAAAATGGAAAGTTTAAAAAATACACATGAAGGGTTGCAGCAGGTACAGGCATGCTAAGGCTAATTAGTTATCATCCTCTCTGTAGACAACTCCCCTTTGTTTTTTAGATATTCACTCATATAGACATATCAGAATGTTTTTGATGATTCCTCAGTTAGCAGACAGCAAAGCAAGGGAGCAGAGAGAGGACAGGGCTGTGCTCACACTTTTCTGACCTAGAACAAGGCCACAGAAATGGTACTTACCTGCCCTGGCAGAATCCAACAGATATCAGAAGAGTAAGCAAAGCATCTCCCAACAGTCCAGGTTTCCAAGAGGAAAATTCACTTATCACCTAATGGTGTGCAGGTGGCCAGAGACATCTCACTCGGCACCACTGAGGAGCTTTAGGTGTAGGTGCTTCCTAAGCCTTCTCGCTGCTCTGAGCACAGCTCTCACCAAGAGAAAACACCAGTCATTGCCTTTGCAAGAGCAAGACTGGTAATAAAGTCTTAGATCCCTTGTTCATGCAAATCTGTAGAATGAGTTGTACCAGAGCACTGAAGTCCTAAGCCAGCTCGTATCATACAAGAAAGAAAAAATCCTTCTTGAGATGAATGCCTCCTAATGGCCACTACGAAGCCGAACTAAAAGAGTTGAAAAACTTTTCTAGATTTTAAGTCTGTTGATATCTCTTTCAGACCAAAGGGAAAAACCACGCATGTCTAATGTATGACCTCTCTTTTTTATTTTTCTTGTAAGATAAAAGGGTGGCTCAGTTGAAAAAGATCTGATGCTTGCATTTCTTTTCTGATACCGTCCTTTACTCAGACAACCGTTTGCCTGTTCATCTATCAAGAGAATTCCAATGAGAACATTCAGTTCCTTTATTTTATTCCAGCACCTTCATAACAATACATATGAATCATTAAACTCCTCTACTGCAACTCTAAGTCCATTTTTTTCACTTTCTTTTCACGGTGAGTCTACAAGGAAGCATCCTTCAAGTGCTGTCTTACAAATTAATAACTACCAGAGACTTCCTCTGTTTCTCTTTCTTTGACTCCTCAGGCTTCAATTTTCTATACCTGCTTTTGAAGTGTTTTATGAGAACTTTCATTGTATAATGTTAAAAGTCAACACGTCCACATTATTTCTGACTCAGGATCTATTATATTCAAAAATTTCTACCAGTCTGAATGTATTTGAGGCCCACTCATTACTCTTTGTGACAATTACAAGTTCTACACGACAGTATAATCATGAACTCAAAAACTCTCACAGGCTTTACAACTTTCTTACTGATCTCCATCTGTTCCAAAGATAATGAACACTCTTTTCTTTCAAGCACTCTGCTTTGTAAGTGTTTTTTTTTTTTTCCTTAGCAGACTATCTGGGATTTATTGAGAGACATGGTTTGGAGGGTTTTTTGTTAAGGAAAGGGGAGAGGAATGGCTCCTGGCCCAAAGCTCATCTGTTTCTCGCTTTTTTCCCAAGTCAAGCATCTAGTCAATAAAAAAATAAATAAATAAACCCCAAACTTAGGCTATGTTGTCACTCTCAATGTGACAACTACTATAGTGACAGCTTAAAACCACTGCAAATGACAGCCTCATTGCCTGTAGCCCTTACTGCAAAACAGAACAGGCTCAGGTGCTCCAGTCCAGCTGGATTTATCAGCTCAGGTGGAGCACAGAGCCAGTGTAGATACTGCAATCCCCCAAATGCTGCAATCATTGAGCCCTACTGGACACCTACTGCCAGCCTGCAGATTACTTCAGAGCTTCACTGTATTTCTCTCAGCAGGACTAGGCCAGGCAGTACAAGAGCACAAGTGGCTCTGCACAAACCAGCTCAGATCCAGCCCAGTAGATGCTGGACTGGACCGGGCCAGGCTGAAAAAGCCCAGCACTGTCTCCAGGCAGAATCACTTGGATGTTTCTGCATCACTCTGCCCAGCACCTGTGAGATGTGGCCTTGCCTGAAGTTGGTGAGATGCCTGCAGCTCCAGCTGGACTGGTGCATGCCGAAGAGGCGCCAGTGCTGGTGCTGTTCTGCAGTGCTGTCCTGTAGAGCACACTTGTCTCATGGGACTGCCCTTCTGACAGAAGGAAGTGGGACATGGCAGAGAGATGCACAGGTTCTGCACTTCCCATGACCTCTATGCCCAGCTATCATGGATTTTAAGATATTCTTTGGGAGATGATCTGAAAAAGATGGTAAGCTTGAACTATTACACAGCAAAGACAAGAATGCATCCCCTAGGCAAGTGGTTCCGAAAAAAGTCTGCCTTGTTAGCTGTTCTATTTTATGCCAGCCACACATGAACAGACCCATTCAGTTCTCCTCCCACAATTAGTAAAAGGTATGTCAATACCAAAAGTACGTTAGAAACCTGAATTTCAAAGCACGTAAGAAGGCACATAGCATTGTTCCTGTCTTGCTGCTGCCTAAATTAAGATGAAATAGCTTGTTTAGTATGCAAAAAAAAAGATGAGTGGCAGAGAAAGGACTTTTTTTTGACGTCAAGTGAAATACTCCATCCACTGAACCATGCCATATGCATCAGCTTATTTTATTTCAGATGCACTTGACCACCCAACTGTTTCAGATTTGTCATTTCCTTGGGAGGTAGAGAGAAATAGAAATGAAGGGAAGAAAACCAACAATTGAGGGACAAAGCAGGCTGTAGCAATATAAAAATTGAGGTGAAGAATGCTCTGATAAGAAAGGTTAAGTATGGAAAGAAAACAAAGAACACCTGATGAATGTAAAAGAAACGGTTTAGCTACAACAGCTCTTTGGCCTTGAGTCTGTGGCTGGTGCAGGGACAGATCTGTGTTTCAGGTGTAGTTCCAGCTATGATAACTTCCTATTCAAATAACACCCTGGCAACACAAGGTCAAAAGAAGGAGATGAGCTGCACGGCACATGGAGAGAAACCCATCATAGTCCACTAGGAAAAAGACAGTCATCAACCCTGAAATGTCCTGTTACCTTGTTTCCACCAAAGAAGTTGGAGATGAAATGGTCTCTACTCTGCAGATTTTGCCAGCTGTGTGTTAAGACTCTGGCTTCTTTTCCTGCCATGTCATCAATTCTTACGGGGAGGATTGTGAAATAATTCAACTCACTGTGCAAGAGCCACCCGACCCTTCTGAAATAGAAATCCAAGAGGTGAGAGCACGCAGTATTGCTCTCAGATGGACCATGGGATTTGATGGAAACAATCCAATCACCAGCTATGATATCGAGTGCAAGAACAAGTCGGACTCTTAGGATTCTGTTCAGAGAATCAAAGACATCTCCTCTCAGCTAAACCAAGCCACTATCATTGACCTATACCCTTCCTCAACTTATAGCATTCGCATGTATGCCAAGAATCGCATCGTCAAGAGTGAGGTCATCAATGAGTTTACCATCACTACCGATGAAGCAGGTACGCTCTGGTTTTGTAGCATCTAAATCATGCTGGGAATACTGCTCTTCAATGCAAGGCATCTTTATGTGAAATACTGCTTATGTTGCTGCAGATGCATTGAAAGAAATGCTGAATTGGTCCCATAAAACATTGTGACTTTTGCAACTTCATCACACAGGCCTGTAATATGTACTCCATATGAGGAGTACATTAGGGTGGCCAAAGCTCATGGCCTATACCATTATTTGGTTTTCAGATCCTGAAAGAACAATGAGATTAAGAAAAAAAAAAAGCAACCCACACCACGTAGGGTTCCAGTATTAGCTGTTAACAAAGGCCACCCAGCTGTGCTGTCCTGATAAAGAGCACCAGCAGTTCCTACCTTCTCAACATTTCTGTGTCAATGCAGAAGGTTGACAAGCAAGTGTTCCCAGTCTCCTGGCAGCACTCACTCAAGCATACATAAGTGTATCTGTACAGCAGAGGCTCCTGCTTCCTCTGCTTGAACAGACGAATTTGGGAATTAGCCGTGAAGATAACAGGAATACATGATCAGCTCTAAATTTGCCAAGTATTCTTGCCATGGTAACTGCCTAAATTTATTCCAAGTTTCAGTAGTGTCTTAATCCTTCAAGTAGCACCTAATTTAATATGCTGAGTCAGAGAGTCATAGAATAATTAAGGCTGGAAAAGACCTCAGAGATCATCAAGTTCAGCCTATGACCTACCACCACCACTCAGCTAAACCATGCCACTAAGTGTGGCATCCAGTCTTTTTTTAAACACCTCCAGGGACAGTGACTCCACCACCTCCCTTGGCAGCCCATTCCAGTGTTTTATCAGCCTTTCTGTGAGGAAGTGCTTCCAAATATCCAACCTAAACCTCCCCTGGTGCAGCTTCAGGCTGTGCCCTCTCGTCCTGTCACAAATTTTCTGGGAGAAGAGCCCATCACCCTCCTCTCTACAACTTCCCTTCAGGTAGTTGTAGAGAGTGATAAGGTATCCCCTGAGCCTCCTCTTCTCCAGGCTGAACAGCCCCAGCTCCCTCAGCCTCTCCTCATAAGATTTTCCCTCCAGTCTCTTCACGAGTCTGGTGGCTCTCCTCTGGACCTGCTCCAGCACCTCAATGTCCTTCTTGAAGTGAGGGGCCCAGAACTGCACCCAGTGCTCGAGATGAGGCATCACCAGTGCCGAGTACAGGGACACAATTACATCCCTAGTCCTGCTGGCCACACTATTCCTGATACAGGTCAAATATTTTAATTGTAGTCCATTTCAGAACATATACACAAATTTCAGTTTTCTATTAGGACTTATTTTCCTCCAGGAACAGACACTGAAGTAAAAAGCCCCAAACAAAAGTGGTAAATAGAAGTTGAAGGACATATCAGCAGAAAAGAGAGAGGAATATACTATTAATAGATCACATACATGCCATATATGAGAGAAATACACCATTAATACTGTAGAAGACACCTGAATATAATTTCAGGTATCTTCTAATGGAGCTTATATACTATACTGTAGGTTCACATTCAAACTACTTTGCATTGTGATTATTTTCAAGTAAAGATAAAGGCAAAGAAGCTTGACCAGAGTTTTGGAAAAGTGTGAATATAATTTTTTATTTAATAGGAGATATTTTTGCAACTGTTACACCTGCTATGGACCAGACATGTACAAGATGCAATTGCACTGTCATTTAAATACTCAAGACATGTGGTTGAAGTCTTACCTTGGAGTTTACCTGCTTGCTCACTGAAGCTACTATATCATTTATTTGTCCCAGCAATATCAAGATGCCAATCACTATTATTATTAGTACACTTTTCTTGTATTCCCTATTATGTGACCACATCCATGTATGAACACTTCATAATTTCTTTAGTGATACCTAAAATATTTTGTTGATTGTAAATTAAAACCTGAAGGTATAATTCAGGTGTATAATCATACAGATATACCCTAATCTCAAGAATTAGAAAACCAATGAACTCATCCAAAATATGTTCTTCGACTGCCAGACAACTTAAATCACACAATTTAATATAATTCTTGAATGCTTATGGTTAGCAAGTCTACTAGCAGAGTTGGAAATCAGAAGTGATTCAGATACAGAATTAAATAGATCACAAGAAGTCATAAACTGCTGTTAGCTTTCTGCAGCACATAAGCAATGCACTAACACAGAGAGAAAACACAAACGGGAGAAAAAAAGTATGAATCTGCTGAAATTAAAATACAATATTAATCCCAACTGACTTTTCCAGGCATACTTCCCCAAATTTGGATCTCTTTCCTGAATTTGTTTTCTCTCAAACTCCTAGGAAAGTGTTTATTCTCCACCAGCTGGCGCATATGGCACCATATAACACAGTTACCTCAGCTCATGAAAACAAGAGTTTACTCATAGGTGTTCTGCTAAAGGGTGTAAAGCCTGGACTTCAGAGCAATCAGACCCATCACAGGTGACACACTTAGCTCTGAAGACAGGAAAATGATATTTGTTCAACACATGAGCACTTGATGCCAATTTCCTAAGGCTTAGGAAGATGGAATAAGCCAGAAACAAAATGTCCAAAACCAAGAACCTTGGCTAAACCAGAATGAGCACTGGTAGACACAGGCACAGGGTGTACTTTTAAGACAGAAAGGGGCAGTGAAAAGAGCTTTTCTACCTGGACAGCTGTCTCATCCCACTCCGTGGATGATGAGTGTGGTGAGTCATTATGATCCTTGCAGTGGAAGGGAAAACCGGTGAGCACCCTTCCCTTCTCAAGGCCTTACCTGGGCCTTTCCACATCTTCACTAAGAACCGCACGTTACTGAGGGGCAAGTTGTTCATTAATCTCCGTGGTGTCCCCTTGCTTAAACTCTCTTTCCATGACTGATTTCTAGCCATTCCTGACCCAGGATACTTTCCTGAGGATCTAGGGAAGTTACTGTCCAGGTCAGCTCTTCTTACAGAAGCTTTCCTCCTGTGTTTCCTGCTCAGAATCCTCAGGCGAGGGCTGCAGCTTATGAACTCTTGAGCAATTTCCCCCCAAGTGAGAGCAGATTCCACCTTTGTGGGCCCCGCCTGCCCCCGTCCCGAGCCCAAAACCATTGGCAAATGGTCCTGGGCACTTCCCAAGCCACTAAATCCTGCTTCTGAGGCATGCTGCTGGATCCGCCATCACTCTCAAGGTCTTCGTGCCACAACTCGCCCAGTTCTAAGCGCAGCTCTTGCTCCCTGACTCACCCAGTTCTAAGCGCAGCTTTCGCTCCCTGACGAAAGCACCACGCAGCTGTCCCTGCAGACCAACTGCTGCTGACTCTGCTTGCAGCCTCCAGCTCAGCCTTGGCTCACAGCCGCTTTTCCAGCTCAGCCTGCAGCTCAGCCTCAGCTTGCAGCCACTTTCACCCCTAGCCTCAGCTCACAGCTGTTTTTTCCCCCCTCAGCCTCAACTCGAAGCTGCTTTTTCCCGCTCAGCCTCGGCTTGCAGCTGCTTTTCCCCTTCAGCCTCCAGCTCAGCTTGCAAATTCTTAACCAGTTCCTGTAATGTCTTATTTGATTCTCACTCCATTTGCTCCACAACACATTGATCTTTCTGTGCTGTCACCAGCGCTGACCCTAAACAAGTGCAGACTACAGCCTGCCCTTTCTCAGGTCTCAGCCTTCTTTCCTTTGCCAAATCCTTTATCTGTTCCACAATAACTGAGGGAGATTGCTGATTTACTTCGGCCCAACTGGGCCCTTTCAACATCGGGCAAGCCTTAGAGCTTTTTGACACCTCTAACAAGGGAGACCAGTCAAGATCAGGCTGAACCTGGGTAGCCATGACCATCTGCCAGAGGACTTGGACTCAGACTCAGTCTATTAGACGCCCCCCTTTCTCAACTCAGTCGATATGCCCTCTATGTTCCTCTTGCCCTCTTATCCAGGGGATCCTGTCCGTGATGCCAATTAAAATGTCCCGACTCACCTGGTGACCAGGGACGTGAATTGTTATGATCATCTAAAAGAGACTCTCCTTGGGGCTCTCCCCACCACAGAGGCAACCGAGTCATGACAATGACTCGGAAGAACAATATAAAACAATTTATCGCAACAAGCAATAAATGGTGCTAATAAAAATGTTTTGGTGTAGGCGTTTTCTTATCAATTACTTTAAGGCACAACTCAGTATCAAGAAGAAGAAAGGAAAAATGAGTAAGAAGAGGAGAAGATGGGTGGAGAGAGGGAGTGAGAGTGAGATAGAAAGATATCACCACCCTTGGATCCAGTGACGTCTCAATGGGATTAGTCTAAATCTTGAGTTTTCTGGTGGTGGGTACATCCCTATCAATATTTTTCTGTCCCTTTATACATTTGGGATATGAGTGGCATCCAAAATTTCCATAGGAAGCGTAGAGAGGTGGTGCCAATTTGCATGAAGTCCTTCTAGTGTGGTGTCTGCTATTGGTACCCTCTTGGTGCAGTCACCGTGGTTGGCAGAATAAATTAACTCAGGGAGAAGATACCTACAGCAGAATTTATCTCTTCCTATTGTTAACTTATCTATAGGAGCCAAGGGAGGATGACAGAGCATTGAGATCCATTGAGACCTCCTCCCTCCAGGCAGACCTTGCTCATTCTCCATCAGATCTTATCAGCGCACAAGGTTTGAAGCATTAATAGTCTGCCTCTTTCAAGAAATGAAATTAAAAGGAATAGCTGAGCTCCTTCCTTCATTGTACTTATATGGCCTGAATAATATGGAGTCATTTACCCCGAAACAGGGCAAAAAAATCAACAAACACAAATCTCCATAGTTTTTACAACATTAAATTTTCTATATACTGTGTTGGTGTCCTTTCTGAAGCCTCATGCTTACAGTAAAGGCAGAATAATTCTGCTGTGGAGGTTTGAGCCTGTGGTATTGAACAACTTTTCAAATTGCTAGGAATGAGAGCAGCTTCAGTAGCTCCCATACAAAATCTAAATCTATATTTCAAGTAGCATTTCAGCTGCCATTGCACTGCTGTACAGACTGAGTGGACCAAACAAGAATACTTCAACTCCTTGATTAGATTTCCTCAATGGTCTTAGAGCCATTCTGTGGAGTATAGCTGCACAGTTTTCAACCTATGGGCAAAACTGAGCATATAATTAAGAGTTTAATAGTAAGTAAACTTTGCAAACACACTGTGTTCACAAACATGTTCATTGACAAGTATGGGATGCCTCTTCTAGGTACAATAAAATATATTAAAGTTGAAAGGGAACCTTAGAAAACATTCAGTGGTGTACAGCTTATTTATAAATACTAACCATGCTCCTGTTGACCTCAGAGGGGTCTTGGGGAAGGGAGGGGGGTGACCCTGATCCCCTAAGTAGCTAGAGCTGACACTGCACAGCTGCTTGCACCACAGAGCTGCAGGAGCACCTTTTTGGGTTGGATCTTTAACCTCTGCCATGTTAGTCTTGTGTCTCTTAACCTCACCCCCACCAGTTTTGTGCCTATCCAAAACACTGCTCAGAAAACAGCCACTTTGAAACTAGGTTTCTAAACCACTCACTGCTCTAAATTCTAAATTTGAATAGATGAGATTAACTATTTAAATCCGCAGTTATAAGCATATGTTCTTCCGCTTCAGCAAGAACCCTGTCTCCTGGGAAGTCTCAGCAGTCCTTGGTTCTTATGCTGGGGACGAGCTCACCTTTTGCATTCACCAGGTCCTCCTTACCATTTGCAGTCAAATACAATACAAATTCAATACAATACTTGCAGTCAGTTGCAGCTCAGACTGGGATCCACCTGGCTGGAGAGCAGCCCTGTAGAGTGGGACCTGGGGGTCTTGGTGGACAGCAAGCTCAACATGAGTGAACAGTGGCAAAGAAAGCCAACAGGGTGCTGGGCTGCATCAGCAAGAGCATCACCACAAGGGCATCATCTTACTACTCTACTCAGTGCTGGTCAGACCACATCTTGAGTACTGTGTTCAGTTTTGGTCCCCACTATACAAAAAAGATTCAGGCAGGCTGGAAAGGGTCCAGAGAAGGGCCACAAGGATGATCAAAGGACTAGAAGACCTGCCATATGAACGAAGGCTGAGAGAACTGGGTTTGTTCAGCCTTGAGAAGAAAAGGCTTAGGGGATACCTTATCCCTGTGTACCAGTACATAAAGGGTGGCTACCAAGAGGATGGAGACTCCCTTTTCACAAGGAGTCAGGTAGAAAAGACAAGGGGGAATGAATACAAGCTGCTGCAGGGGAAATTCCAATTAGACTCCAGAGGAAAGTTTTTCACAGTGAGCGCTATTAGACAGTGGAATAGTCTTCTTAGGGAAGTGGTGGATTCCTCAACTTTAGACAACTTTAAGGCTCAGCTTGACAGGCTGCTGGGTCAGCTCAGTTAAACTGTATCCTTTACCTTAAAGGGTTGGACTAGATGATCCCTGAGGTCCCTTCCAGCTCCAGTATACTGCGATACATTTTTCTCATTAGGAATTTGAGATTGGTGATCAAGACTAGCAGGCTTGTTCCACAGCTGGAACAAGTCATTTTTTAAAATAGTGGCACAAGCATAGGAGCCAGCCTATATGCATCTATTTTTCATCTCCCTGTATACTCTGCTGCAAGACAAGAGGAATGACTCTCCTTTGGGGATAAGGGAGCAAAACAACATTTATCTTCCTAAACGCCTGCTCCAATCCTCTTGGATATGCATGACCATTCTCATCCCAATTTTTTTGTTTCAGACTCTTCTGGTGAGTCAGCTAGACAGTGGGACAGAATCACTGAAGGTACCTGATTTCTCTGGGGATTTTATTGCACACAAGAAGGCAGAGTGCAGAAATCCCTTAGCTTATGCTGGATGACAATATATGTAGACCTTGCAATTCAGCTCCATGGAGGCAGCTGGGCACACATCCCGAAGGTGGGATGGTTATGTTTTTAAGGTGACATGCATAAGCTAATAAGCTCAGCTCTCCCCTTACTTATTAGGAGCTAATTCAAGGATCTCTGCTGTGCTCCTGCTGAGCTGCAACATTTGCCAGATTAATTTTTTTCAGTGTGAGCTAGTAGAGAGTGATTACCTTTCTCCATTTCTTTAGGCAGCAAGGCTACCTCTGCTACCAGAACATCTGTAAGCATTTAAAAAGGCATTTCATCTCAGGCAGAGGATGCAAGCACTCTGTTCATCAAAGAACGCTATTAGATGATGGCCCCAAGGTCTCACTTGCCTGTTCAGCTTCAGATTCAAGTTGTCCTAGTGTTATTTGGATCCTGACTTTTGCTACTTTTACTTTGGGAGGGGAAGAAAAAGCAACTGCCCCAGGGTTTCAGGGCTCCGGTTTCAGCATAGCAGGTTATGGCCTCCAGGTGCAAAACTTCAAGCAGTTATCAATGAGATACTGTCCTACAGCATCTGTTCAAGTCATCCAACACACACTTCTAGGATTCCTGTAGTTTCCCACTCCTGCTCAGCTTTCCTCCTCAACTTTAAGTTTAGTGGCTATCTGCCCAAGTATTTCAGCTCCTCAACCTGACTTCAGGACAAGAATTAAAACAGACACAGTATGTTTTACCTTAGAGCACTGAGTGCTGTGTGATTATCTGCTCTCTCTAGAAAGAGGAAACCAAGCACAGTCTCAATGATCCTTTGGTAGAACAAAAATAGCAAAGAAAATTTAAAGTGAATTAGGAAAACAATGTAATATTACCCATAAAGATCAGAGGGGAAAGTAGAACCTAAACACATGTAGGTTTTTCCTGGAGCTCTCTCTGAAAATAAAAACAATAAACAAAAAAAATGCTGAAGAAACCACAACATTAAAAAGTTTATGTCCCAAAACATACTGTATTTATTACATTCTATTTTTCATACATTAGCATCAGCAAATCAAAGTCTTGACAAGAAAACTGTTTAAACTTGTAGTTTACAGAATTTACCTTGTTTTAATTTTGGCAATAAATTCTAGTACTAATAGTTATTTGGAAAGGGGAAAAAATAATTAAAAAAAGAATTATAGCCTGGAAGCACTTTCAAATTAAAAGGAAACCTGGACTTTATTTGGTGCAGAGTGTTAGTAATAGAACACAGCATTAATGAACAAGCCTGTTTTCCTTTAGACAGCACAATGTTTCTGCTACAAACACAAATTAGAGTATTTGTTTCCACTGTAGAAATCTATCCTATAAATTTGTCCTCAAAGGCTCTTTTTTTCTCACTCCGCAGGGTGTCTAGCTGCAGGAAAAGAAAGAAAAAAAAATGTTGATTTAAAACTTAATTCTACAAGACTGTTAATTGTGGAAGTGGGTCTTACTCACAAGTTATCCCTGTGAAGCTAATCGAAATTCTTCTGTGCATAAGAATTAGAGCTGGCTGGAAATTTACTTCTTTCTTTCTTTCTTTTCCCCTGGAAACAATTTCTGCACAGATACTGTAGCTTTTGAGGAAATACACCACTTTTTACATGACTGATTTTTCGGTATGTCATCTTTTTACTCACCAGGCCAGGAGAGAGCAAGAACAGGAATTAGGGAATTGACATACTAGAGGGAAGGGATACCATCCAGAGGGACCTCGACAGGTGCGTCTGTGCAACCCTCATGAAGTTCAACCAGGCCAAGTGCATTGTCCTGCATATGGGTTAGAGCAATCCCAAGGACAGATACAGCCTGGGTCATGAGTGGATTGAGAGCAGCCCTGCAAAGAAGGATACAGAGGTGGTGTTGATGAGAAGCTCAATATGACCTGGTAACCTGCATTTGCAGTCCAAAAGGTAAATCACACACTGGGCTGCATCAAAAGAAATACGGCCAACAGGTCAAGGGAGGTGATTCTCCTTCTCTACTCCAGTTTTGTGAGACCCCACCTGAAGTATTGTGTCCAGTTCCGGAGGTCCTAACACAAGAAGGATATGGACCTGTTGGAGTGAGTCCAGAGGAGGATCAGAGAACTGGAATACCTCTCCCATGAAGACTGGCTAAGAGAGCTGGGGTTGTCCAGCCTGGAAAAGAGAAGGCTCCAGGGAGATCTTATAGCAGCCTTCCAGTACCTAAAGAAGGCCTGCAAGAAAGCCTGAGAGAGACTTTTTACAACGACACATAGTGATAGGACAAGGGGTAATGGCTATAAACTGAAAGAAGGCATATTTAAATTTAATGTAAGGAAGTTCTTCACTGTGAGGGTGGTGAGACACTGGTATAGGTTTCCCAGAGAAGCTGTGGATGCCCTCTCACTTGAAGTGATCGAGGCCGGGTTGAATGGGACTCTGAGCAACCTGGTCCAGGGGAAGGTGTCCCTGCCCACAGCAGGGGAGTTGGAAGAAGATAGTCTTTAAAGTTCCTTCCAACCCAAACCTTTCTATGATTCTCTGATTCTCTGAACTTGACTATGCTCAGCAACACAGGATCAAGGATTATCCTGCTGTTACTTTCAGGACTTGCTTCTGTCTTCACAGTTCAATGCTGTGTTAGGACTGTGTGAGCTACTTCTCAGGCAAAGCCTATTTCTGTAGGCACAGCACAGGGTTATACAGTGATAAACTGAGTCCTGTTCAAGAAGAAACACAATTGCATCACCAATGTCTTGGATCAATGGTAAGTACAATGAAACTCCTGACAGAACGAACAGAGAACAGGGGTTCTTTTTGACCATCACATACTCATGCTTGATATAGAGATTTCCTATGAACACCTGTGGTAGAGAAAAAGCATTGATCTAATTAAAGCCGAGGACCTGGGAGAGACTCATTCAAGCCTCCCCATCCAGGAGACATTTGCTGTGGGATGTCACCACCAGCAAAGTCTGTCTGTGCTTAAGATTACCATTGTTATAAAGCGGAAAAGTAGTTTTTTCGTTTCATCCAGGGATTTTGTGCAGACAAATATGTAGCACTTACAAGTGCCATGGAAGAATGTAAAATAGACTCCGAACAACAGCCTCAAGAACCTGAGCGTGATACCCATTCTTATAAAGCAAGGATATTAAATCAGTGTAGACGAAGTGTATCATGAAACTATTCTTCCTTCCAAGGTTGTAAGGAAGATTGTTCCCCTGAAAGTGACTTGTCAGGAACATATGCATTCTCTGTATGCTACTGATCTCTATTTGCAGTATCTCAAATATTACTGATAATAGAATCAAGGCATTTATGCCTCAAAATGTGGTATTTGCAACAGCTACCCACAGAATCACCTACGTGACAGATTTTTCCATCATGCACCAAGAAGAAATAAGGTAATAGGAATGGGATTTCTTTTCTCTAATCTTATAGCACAGGCACTTAAATTTGAGCTAGTCATCCAAGGCTTCCTTTCAAGTCCATCTTATGACACACTCCTTCTAACATGTAACTCATCTCATCCTAAAGCAGACAACTAAAAATAGGTCAGAACTGCAGACTAGGAGCATTTTTACTCCTGTCAGCTACATTAAGAAGCTAGCATGAGAAGTTTACCTAAAAAGATCTATGCAGTGTCCCACCATACATCAATTTTGTGTCGTTGTTTTGTATAGGCTGTCTTTATCTCATTTCTCTTGTGTGTGTTTAGAAAGTCTTTTAGCACAGTCTAAAATTAATTTCCCAAGATACAACATTTAGAAAGAATATTAAATTCAGATTACACCTTTTCCCTCCTATGAGATGAACATTTGTCATGCAAGTTAATTGTACTAAAATTTTCTGGAACTAGAGTTTGTCATACATAGCCAGGTAAATAGAGAAAGTTTTAATGTCATGTTGGTCTTCTTCTTCCTTCTAAAGTAGGAGGTGCTCTTATTTCCACAAAAATGTGTTATTTCCTGAAGCCAAGCTATCCAAGCTAAGAGCATCTGCCATCCCCAAATGAGTTTCTTTTTGATAAACACATTTTTTCCCAAGTTCATTTTAAAAAAAAGTCTATGACTTCTCTTCAAAAGGCTTATACCTTTGTACACATCTCTGCAATGAGAGAGCTCCTCGACTCTGCAAAGAAAAAACTAAAAGCACAGCTTGCCCACAAACAAAATACTAAGGATTTTAAAACTTGCTCAGAAATTTTGTAAGCAACAGAAGATATTTACACAAAAATTAAACCTCTATCAATGATAAATAAGAGTAAGTTATATGCTGGTAAGTTAAAAACAAAAGAACACAACATATTTTCCTCATGAACACTGGGATTTAAGAAAACGTGTACATTAAACAGAGGACAGTTTCCAGGAGTCTTGATAAATTTTCCTAATTTAGCTTCAGTAATCAATAACAACGTTTTCAGTAGAGGCATCCTGGGAAGACCTACTTAATGAGTAAACACATTCAACAGAAATACCTTCTTATTAGTGGCTACTTTATAAACAATCACTTCTGAAATGAAAGACGTGAGTAAAATTGCATTTAAACCATTGCCATCAATAAACTGAAGAGGAAAGATATCGTTATGTTTTTGTTGCTTTTTCGTGTAGCACTAATGGAAGAAAGAAAACAGAATTTTAGTTACAGCAAGTTTTAAAATCCTTAGTATNCTGAAGTAAGATTCCTCTGCAGCAACTGGAGGACTCACTTTGGAGACAATGGATATTCCTGAACTGCAGTCCTTGGAGGGTCCACACTGAAGCAGGGGAGAAGCGTGGGGAGGAAGGAGTGGCAGAGATAAGCTGTTATGGATGGAGCCCAAGCCTCCATTCCCTTCTCCTTGCTGCACCACTTGAGCTGTGGAAGGGCTGGAGGAGTCTGGAGTGAAGGAGCAAAGCTGAGCCTGCGCTAGGGGTAGGACAAATATTTTTTAAATGTTTGTCCTTTTATTTACCAATCCCTCAATTAGTAAGTACATTTTTATTTTAATTGACAATAAGTTAATTATCCCTATCTTGAAACTCTTTTGCTTGTGACAGAAATTGGTAAGTGATCTCCCTGTCTTTACCCTCAACCCAGAAACTTCCTTCTTCCTGTTCATATTTTCTCCCCTTGTCCCATGGGTGAGCGCATGGTTGCTAGCCAAGGCTAACCCATCACATTTCCGTGCTGTTGGCTGAACTGGAGTTGGTTCAACTTAGGAATTTCAGTCCATTAATCAAATTTTGACCACAACAATTCACTAATTAAAGATTTAGCCCTTTTAGCCATCAGTATTAAGTGTTTACTCATTGAAGTCCACATATACAGACCGTGATAAGATATTACATACAGTAGTTTGGACAAGTACTGAACATCCAACACAGAGGAAAAGACATAAAACAGTAGCTTTAGGCTACCACCAAAGCTGCAGCCAGGTCCCAGTTGAAGTTAAAAATAATCTCAGAGATGCTTTATGCCAAGCAAGGATCACCAAAGCTTAAGAACACACAGCTCACACATCATTTTTCTGGAGTTAACCAGAAGAGGTAATAGAGAAAACAGTTTGGACATTTCCTAAGTTTTTATTCTCCACCAAAGGGAAATCTTGGAGCAGTCAGAGAGCTGGATTTAGCAGTAGCTAAGCTGGCATATATTTATAAAATAAAATATTTTATTCTTGAAAGTTGTAGGTTTTTCTGCCGTGAAACAAAAGTGACAGAAAAACCTTTCTTTGCAGAAAGTCTCTTGTTTTGGTGCTGTGTAGTCACATGAAGATGCAACAAAGGATTTAGAGATCAATAGATTTTTAAGAACCCAGAAATCTGGTCCAGTGTTTCACACAACTTTAGTCTCAGATGCATGCACACACATATATACACATGCCTTATATATTTGTTGATCTCTAAGTTCTTTTTCCCCCTGACAGAGCTGTATAATAAATCAGGAAGGGTATCAGGCAGAATTACCATACAAGAGAAATGAACTGGAAAAATGGATAATGATGTTTATGTTCATAATTTACATTCAATTTGCGACTTCATTCAGAGCTCCAGCCCAAGAGCCAACTACAGTCAGTTCAAATAATTTAGATAAAAGATTTTTATTATTTCTGTCAAACAATCTCACAGCTTGCCTGTAAATAAAATTACTTTTTGCTAAAAACTGTTGAATTCTCTCTAGGTAATGAACCATTTGTGGCACAATCTGTCCGCACTAATAAAAAGAAACTCCTGGACAGGAAACTTTATCTGAACTGGTAGAACGGCAGCATCAGAGCTGGCACTTCTCAAGTTTGCAATTAGGGAAAAGAATTTGTATGGGAAAACAAATGTCTAACTTCAACTTAATGAAACTGAAAAGGGGAAGAAAACAAAACTAAACATGCATTTCTGCTCTCTTTACAGAGAAAAATAAATTCCAGAGAATTTCAACTAGCTTTCAATATGTAATTTTGTAATTTGTTACCAAGAAAAGTGCAATACTCCTTAGCAGATGCAATACAATACTAAATAAATAAGTTTTCTGACAGTTTTTACATGCAAACAGATGAAGAGACCAATGAATAGATGCAATAAATTATGTTGGATATGTAAACACTAACAAGACATAATATGTCATGAAACAACATTGAAAATTTCAATCTCTTTGTTCTAAAATGAGACTTGGGGGGAGGTGGTTCAAAGAGTCAAGGGCAGCAAAGACTCAGGTATTCTGCTTCCTCTGCAGTGCAGCTGCAACACAAGGCTGGGAAATCTCCATTTAAATTATCTTATGGAAATAAGAGGAGTCAGTATTTTCAAACAAAGTTTCAATTTGGGGAAATATGCATTTCTGTGTATCATTCCAGCAGAAAATTTTAAATTAGTTCCACTTTTCAGTTCTCACGTCTAGGGAAAAATATCCTCCCCTAGCTGGCAGGGAGGCTCACATGGTTACCTCAAGCTGTTGCCATCTTCCCACAAACATGGAAGGCACAGGCACTTGGACTGCAACCCTCCTCTTTGCAAAACATTCCTGGTTTCTCGGGAATGCCTGGGTTCTAAAAACAACTCTCTTAACCTTTACCTCCAGACCCATGATCTGCAGCACTGGGAATACATGAAGCCCTTGTTCACAATAAGCCATGTATTTCGCTCCACATCTTCTGCCTGCAGATCTCCTGACTCTTTCTTGCCCTTCAGTGACTGCTTCATGCCCACATTTTTGTTCTTCTTCAACTACAGATCGAGTCATAGATGCAATCTTACTATTGAGAAGCTGTTTTCTAGAGAAATTTTACAGCAGAAAAGCTTTACCATTCAGCCACCTAGGATACGAGCAGTGATGGGACCTACATCAGTTTGCATCAGTTGTTATCACAAATCTGTAATAAAGGACTCAGTCAAGTTGTGAATACGCTACACTAGTTACAAATGATTGCAACTGTACATATGTTCCTAGCTCTGACATTCAGTAGAGATGGACTTCGGGACATTGCCCATATAACTGTGTAGCAAATTCATGTACAAAATTTGAGTTTTCTTTCAGAGACAGCCTGAAGGGTGTTCAAAACTGCACAAACTGAAAATATCTGAAACTTGGAAGAGGGTTGTAAACACAAATGGAGAAGCAGGTAGGTGAGCACAACTCTTTCGCTTTCTGAGAACTCGTTCTTGTGAAGCACTTACTCTCAAGCCTAAACAGCAGGCTTCAAGCGAACTCTCAGAACTCTTTTTGCTGCTCAAACAACACAGAAAAGCTCAGATAATCTGCATAAAAGCAGGATCCATTCTTCATATTCTTTCCTTTGCAGAGCAACACAAAACCTACCTATACTCCAAACCCTGTAGGTCTGAATGATCACATGCAGAAAATAGCCAACAGTCCTAAATAAACTTTGCTAAATCCACTCTTCAGTGACCAAAAGCTTGTCTTAAAGTTCAGTTTCCAGTAACTACATAGCAGAGCCCTGTATACTTAACTAGGAAAAGCATATTGCATAATCACGCACATGCGTGTCTCATGCTTTTATTAAAGGAATGCAAATGTAGCTGAAATTCTGCCCTAGAGACCCACTCATTTGCATTATTTCCTCATAGAATCATTTTGACTTATCAGCATGACTGTAAGATATCTGGAATATGAGGTGATATGCTGAAATCTTTCTCAGAACTGCTTTTAGAAATTGGCAGAAGCCTCGGTTTACTCTGTTACTAGGTACCTAGTATGCTGGCCACAATCAACAATTCAGAGCAAAATTCTGGATCTGGGATGAAAACTTTTATTTTCCTCCATTCTTCAGATGAACACACTTGAGTATGTACTTTTTCCAGGTCACAAATAAAAGTATACTTAACCACAGCAAATTTTAAACAAATGCTTTCTTTATGTTAGGATGACTTCAAGGATTTAGAGAATTTTCACACTCATGTCATACTTCAAGGTCAAACCAGAATCTTTTCTGTAAAGAAAGATACAAATGAGGAGAGAGAGATGTAAAAAGTATTTTTTTTAATATACAAGACCTCAGAGACTTACTTCAAAATTTGATATTAAGAAGAATTAATACTACAGTGGATTGGCAATTCTTGTGGCTTTTCCAGCCTACGAGTAAAATTTTAACTTTGGTCAGACTTGGAAAAAGCCCCTTAGTTTTCCACCGTGCCACAAACAAAGGTAGTAGATACTAGGATTTAAATAGCGTGCATGCTTCATACTAAAATATAAAGGACTTGATTTCTAGTTAAGACATATATTTAGGAGGCATACAATTTAAGTATGAACACAGTCAAGACACAAACATCTCTTTTGTGCTCGCTTCCCTTAAAATCAGGATTTAAGAGCCTGCTAAAATAAATGTTGCCTGGAGAAGCAAGTACAACTTGCTGGTTAAGATAGAGGATAAAATACAGGCACAGAAAACAGCTTTGACTTATCTTTTCCCTTTTATTTCTACCTGCATGTGGCTTCAGCCTTTAACTTGTTCCAGCTCCATTTCTTTAGAGTATGACATTTGGATTGTGCTGGTAATTAGCCTGGGGAGGTAAAGACTAATGACCCCAATTACTGCTGGAGGCACAGCTGGAGAGTCTTAAAAGCTAAAGTTTATCAGAGTGTGGGTGGGGGGTGTTGAAATACAAACAGAACAGCTTTCCCTGAGCTGAGACATCTAAATAGGGTTGCAGTGTTCTTGCTGTGTATGGCAAATTGAAGTTCTTCGGGAAAAAGCATTTTTCTTCTTGTTTTCTTTGGCATCCAAAACAACAGTGTTTTTTTTAAGTAAGTCAAATGTTCATGATGGGCTGATGACATGGAGAATTTTTCAGAAACATAGATACTGGATTAAAAGCAGCAAGAGGTATTCAAAAGCATCTGTTACTTTTTAACTCTGTAGCCATGTAATAGGGTATTGTCACTGCTAGTAACAGATCACATCCTGAGTTTGCGAGGCCTCTGGCTACATCTGAGTTTTCCTTCATCTGCCCCTGGCTTTTTCACTTGGTTTAGCTGTGACAGAAACCTCTCTGGCTGACTTGGTGTCTACAGCTAACGTGTTTTACCCATGTTTGGTACAATGCTAGTTTTATATAGATACAAGCACCAAACATGTATTATTGGCAGAATGAGATATTTAAGATTCCCACACAATGCTATAGCTCAAGGAAACACAGCCCTGATATGAAAGCAGAAGTCTGGGAAGT
>WEIS01000215.1:3334-13945 GCA_013389965.1 Todus mexicanus | reverse complement strand
GAAAACCACTCTTCTTTGTGCCTGTGTCACTGCTTATAGAAGAGGATTCAGAACTGCTGCAGATGTTGTCTCTGAGACAAAACCAGCCCAGGCGATTAGAGATTCAGTAGTACTTTCCATGAATGCATATCCTGGCCAAAATGGTACTCAATTTAAATAAAAAAATATGAGCATGGGTGGACAAACAAACATTCCACACTGTGAATTTCAGGGTCTTATAGCAAAGTCTTCAGCCGTTCACTGAAGAAAACTAGGTACACTCAGCCTCAACCAGCTCACTTCTTTCTGTGGAACTGAGCTCAAAACAGGCTTCCTGTGAGATTCATCCACTTCCCAGTCACGTTTGTAGTCAAGATAAAACAGCAGTGGAAGTGCTATTAGAGCATCTCCTCATTCAGGCTTCACCCCAACAGAGCAAGAAGGCACAAAACTTACTTTCATAGTGTGTTCTTTGTTCATCCAAATGTGAAAAGTATTTCAGTTTGAAATCAGCCAGATTTTTGGATACAGCCTGTTTCTTACCAGCTCAGCCTGTTTCTTATTTTATTCAAACTGACTTACTTCACGTTCTGTTACTGTCCTTTTGGACTAGCTGTTCTCTTGCTCTCTTTGTGTAATGAGCTGTACGTGTTCCAAACCAGTTGAGTGAAGTTAAATCATAAAACAATGGATGTCTGCTGAACCTGAGTGTCAAGGAAAAATTAAAAACATATTTTGGAGAAAGGTTAAGGAATCACATCAGCCACCAGTCTGGGTACATTCAGAAGACTCAGAAACATTAATAAACCCGAGTTCAACAGGTAACGTATGGCTTTTCTACAGAAGTTTGTGTTAAAAAAGTTTTAGCGTTTTGTTCAACTCACTTAACATATACATTACAGAATTAGTTCCTTTACTCAAATTGAAATCTTGGACTGAATTCTTCTATGTTTCTTGAATTTAATTGTTCCAGGTAGACACAAGTTTTGGACTAGTATTCACCTATTCATAAGAAGTTTTAATGGAATTAAATGAAAATTTATTGGGGGTTTTTTCAATATTTTTCTACATTGTCTGTAGCAATATTAAAGCAGATAAATCCCTATATTAAGTATATGTGTTCCCTAATTGCTGTTACTTTTAGTCTGGTTTCCATAATTTCGGGGAGATCTGTCTGTCCTCCGCAGACAGTTTCAATCGAATTAGAAAGAGTAAGGCTCAAACTGGCATCTTACCTTGGGTTCTTAACTTGAACAAACACTTCAGGGAACTGGAGAAGCAGACCTCCAAGAGTGTAAAGTTTCCCTCTAAAGTCAGTGGAGACTGGTAAATGCCTTTTCATGTCTCTGAAGGCAGACCTTGCCTGCAACATTTAGATGCATAGTCTCAGAAAGACAGCAATGATCTTCTGTTGCTTGCAATAGGGCTGGAAACACTGAAAGAAGGCTGCCTCCACAGTTTTCTTGAATGTAAGCTCAAGTTAGGTCCCTCATTTAGGCAGGCTTGAGCCCATCTTACGCATCTGTAGATCAATGAAGATCTTCTGGAGGACAGAGGTTCTCAGACA
Organism: Todus mexicanus; assembly: GCA_013389965.1. NCBI lineage: Eukaryota > Metazoa > Chordata > Aves > Coraciiformes > Todidae > Todus > Todus mexicanus. The sequence goes on along the minus strand of WEIS01000215.1, from coordinate 12,399 downwards.
ACTTGCCTTCACTGAGACAGAGACATGCTGAGCTCAGCTATCACATAGTGTCTGCATCTGTGGCCAGGGGGCCAACCAGCACACCTGCAGCACTAGATAAACTGCAGCATATGATGAATTTCAGCTGGTTGAAATGGTGAAGAGGACCTATGTAAGGGAGCTGTGATTATGATGGGAGAGGTTGAAGAACAAAGATAGAAATCCATAAGAAACAACTTGTTCTTTTTAGAATCCATTTGCATTTATTAGTTGTGCTGTTCCCAAAGTAACTTCTTCAAGTACGTGAGTTGCTTTTGTTTGCTCTTGTAAACGCTAAATTCAGTCCAAATTCAACTGCTGGAGTAAGGGGTAAGCCTGTTTTTACCATACCAACTGCTTTTCCAGGACATCAAATGCAAATTCTGTGTTGTAGTAATATATCTTTTGTGGGAGGATTTGCTGATACTGCAGTCCAAATGCCTAACTCTTACAGGAACAACCATTGCACTGACTCTTGCTTACATTTTTAATCTTTCTTTGGCCCCTGGCCATTTTCTAAATAAATGAAACATGTATGTATTGTTCCATCCAGCAGACAGATGATAAAAAGTCTGTTTCGAACTATAGGCAAGTCAGTCTTCAGCCAGTCACTTCTAAAGATATGGAACAAGTACAGCAGTCTTTACATTTAATACTACCCTTTCACATTCTAAATCAATTTACAGTCTTGCTTTGTAATAAGTTTGGTTACTTCCCAAATCCAATACAGGGAATATTTTACTGCCAGTTCTTCATTTCTGGTATGATGTTCTTGATAAGGGCTATGTCAAAGACAACACTTCTTGATCTGTAGAGAATCTTTGACATAGCACCTCACACAGGCCCTTTGCTTCAATAAAGCTATGGATGGTACATATACCTTAACAAGTCATTTTTCTAATGATCTGCTTTGAAGGTCACAGAATACCATTAATGATGTTCCAAAAAACAAGGACCTTTTGCCTTGTAGAATTCCCCTTGAGAACGTATTTGGCCGGAATCAATTTTTATGTATATTAACAATGTAATCTCTTAGCAGTGCTCACAAAATAATACTTACTTGCATTAGTGAAGACACAACACTTCATAAGCCAATATATAATTCAGCTGAGAATTCTGATTTTCAGTCTGATTTAAATGTAACCTTAGAATACATCTAATTTCAACATAGCATGTGCCGTAAGCTAAGGATTCACCAAATACCTAATTACCAGCAAGATTCATTTTGCACATGAATTCAGAAGCCTTTTAAAAGAAAATGAAATACTGTTGTGAAATGAAAAGTATTATATACTATGGGAGCTGAAACCATTAACTCAGAACCAATTTAAAATCTTAAATTCTTAGGTATATATAAAAAAATAATCCTAGGTATATATACATATATCCACAAAAAAGACCCCTTTTTCCACCTTGTCAGGAAAAGAAAAATACGGTCATTTGTCAAGGATTCCTGTATGTCTGGCTGTCCTTTTGGAGCCGTGGCACTAGCTTTGCCCAGGCTGCCAATTCTGGGCAAACTGCCACCGTGTGTGCACCAGAACCTGCACTCACCTGCAGTTGTTATATCATCTATTTGAACACATTACAGATGCAGAAGTACAATGTGTTTTCTGCATGTGCAATAAGCCCTATACTTCCAGAAATGTCAAGCTCACGGTGCATGAACTGGCCATCTCTACACAATCTGCACCCACAACTCCTGGAGACAGATGAGCCTTATAAGATTTATTTGAATATTGACCTCTTGTGCCTGTTTGCAGTAGACCTATTTGGCAGAAGTACTCACTGGCCGCATTGTGAGCCGTAATGAAGTGTGGTTGTGTCTATACTAGTAAATAAATCAGGCCAAGGTGCCTTCCATGGCCCCGAGAGAAGAAGCAGGATGCTGATGCTGTACTCTTACCCCAAACCAGAGTGGCCCCATTCATAATGTTTATTGGGAACAGCCACGTTGTCCCTTACATTGTGCTGGGACAGTGTCTAGGAGTTTCCTAGCTGGCATAGGACTATGCCAGAAGTTGCTACCAGTTAGACAATACAGATAGTTTCTTAGATAGTGTCCAAAGCCATGCTCTAATCCTGTTTATTTCATTTCTCCTGATGTCCCTCACAGGTACAGTGAAGAAGCCACAACCAGGAATTACAGAAGAGGGAGGCAAAGCAGTCTGTGTTGTGGGGGATTGAGTCACTCTAACAGTGGAAATACCAAGTCTTGACGCCAGAATCACATGGAACCAAATGAGGAACTAATAACTTGTTTTAACTATATTTCTTTGTCTGTGAGGGCAGTGTTTGTGTTCTGCTTTACATCAGGCTCCTTGCATTTAAAACTCATGTGTCTCAAACTGCTACAGACCTGGTTGTCCTTTCTAAATCCACTCATAAAAGTGCTGTCTGCTTACAGATCACTCTGCTTCTACCTGTAACCAATGTTCAGCTCTTCCACAGTCACTACATAGCTCACATTTCTGGCCCTGTGAACATATCTTTATGTATAACCACAGATGGGATAAAAGCAGAGAGTAGGCAGACCACCTCTCCTAATATATTTGGCTTTTAAAATAACAATAAGAGAACAATAGTTCCTAATCCACCAGCGAAGCCTGGTTTCTAATGAATTTGTGTTCCGTAGTTGGTTGAACTTTCCTTTGAATTGTGGCACAAGCTCAAGTTCTTACTAGACATCAGATAATCTGTGCAGATGCTAAACATTTTATGAATGCTATCATTCACAGCTGGAAAGCCTTCAGGAATATTCACACCTAGTTTGACATGGAAGAATTCATAGAAGAGAGAAATTTTGGCTATGATGTTAATACTCCACTGCCTTGCAGGATCTGAACATTAAAATAATCACGGCTAGGGCATACAGAAGTTGTGTTTCTTCATCTCACAATCCTCTTCTCACCAGAAAGGTCACTAATGTCATCTAAGATACCTTAAGACATGACACATGCATATGGAGCTAGAGGATACAACAGAAGACTTATGGGAGACCGGTGCTGTGAGGTCAGGTGTTCCCACTCTGCAACCAAATCAAGCCTGCAGTCAACAGGATTTTAGAGAGCGGTTGGGCTGTCCAGAGGTGGGTAATTGTTTCAGGACTAGATGAATGTCACCTAAAGGGTGTTTCTGTCCTCAGCCTAGCTGTGTGTTCTCATAAGATAGGAACCTGTATCAGAAGCGGCTGAAGTCAGTGACTTCTTACTGAGGGAGGACTCAGACAGGTACACATCCACATACTACACTCTCCTAAGCCTGCTTCCTTAGGAGACTGGGCTGTAAACATCAGTCAGAGCTTCCACAACTATTTTTCTGTTACTGTTTGTTCCCTATCCCATTCTATCTGTGGTAGAGGACAGAGACCTTCTATATGATCTAGAGGAGGACTATTAAGCCAGCCCCAGTGACAGAAATTCAGTGGGCCTGCTGGAGAACTAAGCCTGGTTTGGAAGCACGTGAATGACCATCTTTGTTGACAATTTTTGCTTAGCAGATTGGCACACAATATTTGCTAGAAAAGAAACTAAGAAGAATGGAAGAATCTCTCTGAAGACAACAGTATAAACAGTTCTATTCTATGAGATATCACCTGGAGGGTTTTCTGCAAGAGGGTACGCCTTTTGATTTACATTGTATGACTGAAAGCAGAAGTTAATTATTTAAATTTCATAATTAACCATGATGAACCTTTGTAATGACTTCTGAGCGTGGAATGCTCTCTTAGTTATTGCCGGATATTAGAATTACGAATGTGTTGCTTTAGTAACAAGATTGCTGTTAGTAAAGAGCAGAGAGGAAGGAAAATGGCAGAAATTAAACCAACAAAAACACAGTGGTTTTTCAGAGAGAATTCCTCAAAGAGGAAAAATGGGAACACAGGAGATCAAAGGGAATTATAGCCATTTAAAGGTGGATGAGGAGAAGAAGAAGAGGCATTTTCTGGACTACAGAAATGGCATTCTAGGATAAATTGCACTTATTTGCCTGAGAAATCTGGGCTTCTATTCCTCCATAACAAAGGGACGAAGCCTCAGATTTCTCAGACTGGCACACAGACTTCTGAAACATTTTGAAGCACAGTAAACCACACAAATAGACATAGACATTTTATATGAAAAATTTTTTTTTTTTTTTTTAATGACTGTCTCTGTGTACAGAGATACATATGCATCCATGTGTATGCACTGTGGTAGAAAGGTATTGTTTCTGGGCTGTTTTTATCTTACAGGTACTACATTTCTAACCCTTGATAGTGTGGAAGGAAAATGCAGCATCAAGACTGCCAAAGTACTGTTGGCTTGTAAGAATAATAATACCATCACAAGGCACTTACAATGTTCACTGTAACATTCAAACTCAAGTATTGTCTTCTTTCTTACCAACCTGGACATTTTCTTGGCATGAGTTGGTTGTTTTTCTGATTTTTTTAATACTCTGTTTTTCAAGCGAACACTTGTTTTCTTAGACTGTCCTGACAGGGCTGAGAAATCTATTGAAATCCACAACACAGGAACGCAGGGTTAATACAGCCACTACAATTCTTGCAATGTGACAGTTTTTAGTCTGAAAATGTTCAGAAAATTCTCCATATATTTAGTGGTCTTTTTAAAAACTGTGTTTGGGGGGTTTTTGTTTGTTTTTCCAGTGTCTGAGTCATAATCTGGAAGGTATTTTGCAGCAACTTACTGCTGTGGATGAATGTATCATGCACATTAGGCAAGTGCTGCTACTGTTCACTTTAAGCCAGCTCACAATCTATATAGTCATTAAACTTTTTTCTCCAAACAGTATGCATCATTCTGAGCAGCTTCTATAAACAGACCAAGTTCTGCTTGCTATAGCAACACACCTCCAATAAGTGAATTCTCTGGTTGATTAAACAGAGGGAAAATAGTATTTCTTAGATGCTTAGCAGAACCTTCTAAGCACATGTAGCAATAGGACAAGAGGCAAAGGTTTTAAACTAGAGAAGAGTCGATTTAGATTGGACATTAGGAAGAAGTTCTTTACTATGAGGGTGGTGGAACACTGGAACAGATTGCTCAGGGAGGTGACGGAGGCCCCATCCCTGGAGACATTAAAGGTCAGGCTTGAGGAGGCTCTGAGCAACCTCTAGTTGAGGATGTCCCTGCTCACTGCAGGGAGGTTGGGCTAGGTGACCTTCGGAGGTCCCTTCCAGTCCAAGGCATTCTATGATTCTAAGGTCACTGATTTAAATAGAGGGATTAAACAGCTGTTAATTTTTTTTGAACGAAAAGACCCCTGAGATTGGAAAACTGTTTCATGAGGCAAGCAAACCTATTCTGGAAGACAAGAAAGCTGCACACCTGGACCTGTTCCCTCCTATTTGCCAGCACATATGTGTTCCATGTGACCAAAATAGCGATTTTTTCCTACTATAGACTGACTGTGCCAAGGCACATGTGATGAGATTATCCCATTACTTGAACTGAGGGAGATGGATGTCGCATTTCAGTAAAATCAGGGAGTATTTTCGGTGACACAATGAGGAAGCACTATGATTTGCTTTGGTGGGTCATAGCACAGCTACTTCATCACTGGTTTATATTCTGTTAAAGTATGCTAAGAATATACCATTAGTCATTTAAATGAGCTTATTTTAATGCATAATGAAGCATGATTCACATTTCCTTATACAATTTTATTAAGCTTTTCAGTTTTCATATTTATCTGTTGTATTTCCTTTTATTTTTGGTGTATATCCACCACTAGTTGTGAAGATAAAGAGGTGTGATTCTTGTCTGATAGGAAACAAAAATAACGGGGGAAAAAAAAGACTGAACAGAAGATTTCCAGTTTGTTTCAATGCTACACATATTTTGCTTTGAATAAAACCAAACAATAATTTGACCTGTGATGAGCAGAGAATGGTATTTCAAACTAGTTAACTTGAAATGATTCATAGTTATCCTGGTACATCAGCTAAAATTATATGTATCAATTGGCCTTTTACTGAGATGAAGCAGATCACTTGCATACACCTACAGCTGACCCTTGCATTTGCAGATTTAAGGTTATGCATATAAATGTTTGATCCACTGAAGCATAAAAAAGATAAACTTCGCCTATAAATAGAATTTATTTGTTGAAACAGTGTAAAATGAAACATAATCATAAGTGGAAACATTTTTGTATTTCAGATGACAACCTTGACTTAACAATGAATCACACTTCTTTATAAATATTGTTTTGTTTCTTGCTTCAAGCAAGATTTAAAAGTTGCTTCACTTAAAGCTCGTGTAAAGGAGGAGGAAGGGGCAAATTCCGCATCTGAAGGTGGACAAAGGTAGTGGGGGTTTTTGGCAGCAGAAAGTAAATCATCTTTGTTTGGCAAAAAGGACGTTTGCATTTTCACTGACATTTGGATTATGAGAAGCAGCCCTTGCAGAAAGGAATGAATGGATAGCGTGCAGGTGAAGTCTGAATGCACATCAAATGGCTCTGAAATGTGTGCAGCGATTGTCCTCAGATAGGATGCGGTCCCATCTTGCATGCATTTAGCTTTCTGGACATGGTGAGTCATACAGACCCAAATGAGAACACCCATGTGTGTAAAATTAAGATCTGAGTATTTACAATGATATCACCATAGCAGTTCAGATCAGTCTAGTGTTTTAAACCTCAGCGTTTTCTTTCTGGGAGATATCACTTAGGTTTAAAAATTCTGGCAAATCTGGAGGGAATGTATTAAATTCTTAAGCAAGTAAGATTTTAGTATCATCAGCTCCTGACAGAAATCCCTAATTAGTGCATCTTTTGTTTGGAATGATTTAGTATATCCTCTGTTTATACATACAAACAGTATATCTCAAATGCGCATGAGTAACAACATAAAGTTTTAAGTATTTAATATGTATAAATTACTGCATTATTTTTCTTCTAAAACTGATGTCATTCTAGAGCCTTATTCAGGCCCAATTTCCATTAGGGCCATTTTGAAGTATCTGAGAAAAACCTTTCTATCTGAAAGTTCCTGAAAAAGGACATTATAGATTCCAGGGCCAATATACATCTTGAGATTGTGAAAAATGCTCATAAATCAAAAGAAATTAATAGTTGGAATGTCCATTTGGCTCAACAAATGTTAACACCTCTGAAAATTAGCTTGCTTACCAGATGCCTAAACAAGGAGGGACTGGTGCTTTGAAAAATGTGAGCTTAGTAAGTCAGTTTTGTCAATGTAGAGCAATGTCTGCAATAGCATTTTCATCACCTACCACAGTCACAGATGATATAGGATATCTGGAACAACTGCAGGTAACGCTTCTAGATTTGATCCTGACACACACTGCATCTGGAGGCTTGCAGGGCTGGATTCTCAGCTCGTCCAGAGCTTTGTTAAGCTTAGAGGTGCACAAAAGCCTGCGACTCATTGTCATTTTCAGGACTGGAGGCCTAATCAATGTTATTTATGGAGAACCTTTTCTCCATTTGGAAGGCTTTTCTTCTCAGGTTTCAAACCAGCAACGATCTCTGTTCTGTTCTTCCAGTGCTCTCGTACAGATTACAGTGGAACAGTTGAGAGCTGCTTTCTCTCTTCACTAACACAAGTATTGAGGAGGGTTTTACAAGCCCCATCAGTGAATGTTGCAATCCAGACATATGCTGTGGCAAATTGCAATAACTTTGAAAGCAAGTGATTTCAGTGGGGATTTCTTCGAAACACGCCGTGTTGTGTGGTCTTTGGCACTTAGAGCTTGTCCTGCTACAAGCAGAGGAGAAAAAAAATCAGAAAAATTAAAATAAACCAAATTTAGGCTAATGTAATCTCAGAGTTATGAACGTATGTGCTCAAACTTCAGGATTATTATTTTTTTAGCCTCACATCAACTCAGCTGTTTTGCATATGTTGGCCTTGGTTGGTTGTGCTCTGTTTTGGGGCATAGATGTTAGTATGTTTTTAATATTTATTTCATATCTCTGAGATTTGCAGTTGATATGTATACTTTAATACTTTTGATAACATACAATATTTGTCTCCTAAATCTCTGGGACAGTGGCCATCAACCCACTCTTTTGTTGGCAAAGCCAGGCTTATATACATGTGTATGAAAATATGCATAAGTGTGGATCTTGTGTTTGGCTCCTTGGTGCAATCTGTAGGCATGGGACCTATTTAACAGGATCACACCATACACCTGGGAGGATGACTGATAGGAGAGGACTTTGGCTCTCCCCATGCCCAGCCTTGGAGGAACAAAGTCTCACACAATACTGGAGGCTGGCAGGTGCCTCTGGAGAGGGTCTAGTCCAGCTCTGCAGGTGTCCAGACCAATGTGGGTGCTCAGAGCAATGTCCAATGTGGTTTTTAACATCTGCACGGATGGAGGCTCCATGGTCATTCATGACACCCTGCTACAGTGTTCGACCACCTGCTCACAAAAGGCCTTTTTTTCTGGCGTTTAAATGGAATTCCCTGCGTTTCAGTGTGTGCCCTTTGCCTCAGGCCCTGTCAGCTGGCACCAACACTAGAAGAGCCTGGCTCTTTGGACCCCCACAAGGTATTTATGTACCTGGATTAAGACTCCTCCCTTAACCTCCCCTTCTCCAGGCTGAACAGCCCCAGCTTTTGGGTTTTCCTCACACCAGATCTCCGATCACTCGCACGGTCACCTCCGTGGCCCTGTATTTCTGCCTTTGTGCCCAGACTCATCCTGCCTAGCCAAAGCGGTGCCTTCCTCAGGGCAGAGCTTTGGGCAGAGCTGCTGCCTCCTGCCAGGGGCCGGGTGCTGCTCAGACCCCTGCAGAGCCATCTCAGCAGTGTGCCCAGGGGGCACGGAAGGCCAACGGCATCTTGGCCTGTATCAGGAATAGTGTGGCCAGCAGGACTAGGGATGTAATTCCGCCTCTGTATTCGGCACTGGTGAGGCCTCGCCTCGAACACTNCCCGCCCCGGCGGCGCTGGCGGGGCGGGGAGAGGCGAGGCCCGGCCTTGCCGCCGCGGCTCGTACCATGTCGGGGGCCCAGAGGGGAAATGGCGGCGCAGCTCCGGCGGCCTCGCCGCCGCCATCTCCCCTCCC